>BQKZ01005281.1:0-11058 GCA_036244855.1 Temnopleurus reevesii | reverse complement strand
TCAAAATTGGTTGTGAAAACAATGTAGTCTCCATCAATGACCCCCGTGCAGTTTGGGTCTCCTTCAAATCTGAGGACATCTCCTTGTGCTAGGTCGGGCAAGATGGAACTTTCGATTCTGATCTGAATAGAATCGCTCCTGCATTCCAGTTGGACACTGCTGTTGGTAACTGGATCTTATTAACGTGAATGGAAAACGTAGAAATTGATCAGTTAATTATAACAATAGTTTTTGAGGGGGCAATCGCGATGGTACTGGTGGTAGAAAGAATGGCAAGTTTGAACCTTCAAAGGTGTAAATTTATGCAAAAGAAAGACTTTTACAATGCAATATTGCATACTTTATTCATAAAAGTGCAGTATTTTGTATTTAAGAAAAATGCGGTTGCTGAAGAGTTCAATCCCGCGCTGAGAAGAATCTCTTCCTTCCAACGTAGACGATATACCTACTGAGCTTCTTGCTGCTTTCGACTGATAAACATAAATATCAAAGATAATTCTCCGATTCGTCAACTGTGATAATTCATTTCCCTTGAAAATATATTTAAGTATTTTTTGTTTGCCTTGTTCATCAGTTCATGTTGATTTTTTGGGGTTATGGGTTAATAATGTCCACTTATATAAACAAAATTCACAGTAACAGCATCTATAAAAACATTACAACCTAATAATTAATTAAAGAAATCATTTTTATATATAGTCCCATCTATTGGTCATATCTTACAACTGATATGTGTTCAAAACACACAAGAAATAATTATAGCCATTTAAAAAAATAATAATATACTGACACCTTTTTTTTTTAAATGCTACTAAAGGGCAGTCAAGCCGTTTTCTCATAATTGTCAAAGTTGCGATTGTGCCAAAATATGTTCCATCTTTTTTTTTTAAGTATATGTAAATGAAAAAATAGAAAATGTCGTTAAAAAATGGGCATAGCTCGTGAAAAATTGTCGTAAATTCGAAAGAGGTTAATAGGTACTTTCAACACACGACGGGACATCACCACTCCATGACCCATTGTCACATCTTATGCTCGAGAGCCCCACCAAGGTGAAATTGGAATCACAGGTGAACTGAACCATAGTTCCATGGGTTAGATCAATTCCCGTTGTCCTCCCACCGTTCACGGGCGAACCAGGGTCGGTGCAGTTCACTTCAGATTATGGAGAGGAAAAACGTAGAATATGAGGCAATTAAAACGTTTGTGATTGGATAACTCTACTTATCATATCTCAAGGTCGAATCACACCTTTGCGTTTTTAGCCTGCGTCGGCCCAGCGGTTTTGAAGATTAAAAACGATCTCTTGACGCAGAAGGACTCAGTCGGCAATTTTGTTCAGTGTAACAGGGCTCTATCTTTTAAGACTTGCACTTACGGGGTAACAAACTTTAATTCTTAGATGATTGGCAAAACATCAATCACGTGATTAGCTTTTGACACTCCCATGTATCCCTTGTATGTGGAATATAACACAGGATATTAATACCTTGATAACGAAAATGTGTAACATGTTTCCTGAAACCGGAGCCAGGTAGCAGGTTCATACTATTTGGATGATCTGGTGAGAAAACCAGATTATAGAAAGAAATGTTAAATGTGACTGATACTCACATGGTTCAATACAGGTGAAGCTCGCAGTATTCCAAACGCCATCAGAACACGTGGCAGTCACATCAGGGTCTGATATGACCGTTGGCGACTCACAGGTAAATGACACACTGCTGCTGTCGTAGTAGGACGGTAGGTCAGGTATGACTGCGGCGTTCTCGGGAGCCATGTAGCTACTGCAATTCGCTGGGTAATACACAATAAATGTCAGCGTTAGAGGGTACCATACGGAGTGTCTTGAAAAAATATCCCCGGCAAACTGGTCGTTTATTCCCTAAAACTTTACTAAAAGAATGAGCTTTCTTTCATCAAAATAAAACGAGTGACAGGTGTAGTACTTATAATAATAATAATAATAATAATATCAACGATAAAGATAAGGTAATGCTGATAACATTAATGATAATAATGATAAAACTATAACTAATACTAACAATAATGATGATGATAATAATAATAATAATAATAATGATAATAATAATGGCCAGGATAGCTTGGGTAAATACTCGCATTACAGGGGAACTTCACCCAGACGTTGATGAAGAAAAATGGTCAATCTGTGAAAATTTGAGCAAAATCCGACAATCCATTTAAAAGTTATGAATTTTCAAAGTTTTGATTTACACCCCTCATGGGCTCCTTAAATTGGCAAACGTACAGGCACAAAATGGCTGCCAACATGGAGAACTCTCCATTTACTTTGTATACAAAATTTCACATTTTCCTCTATTTCCAGAAAAGTAGACAAAATTTTGCTTTTTTTCGGTTCAATATATTATAGCCACATCAATTCTGCAAGCATTCCAGAAAGAACGGTGCTGATTCCTCTCTTGAAATATGTTATTGATCCATTTTCAATAAATTTATATACAAAGACATGAGGAGTTCTCAATGTATGACATCACAGATTGTGCTAATTGGCTATACGTTGCCAATTCAAGGATACCCAGCACAGGTGAAAATTATAATTTTGAAAATTCATAACTTTTGAACGGATTATCCGATTTTGCTCAAATTTTCACAGTTTGTTCATCTGATTTTTCCTCATTTAATGACCATACATTATTGTCTGGGTGTAATTTCCCTTTAAAGTGTCAACCAACCAGTCGAAAGATATGACTTTTTTTGTAGAGCAAGGTCAGATTTGTTCATGTTCGTTTGAATATAGTCTTGTTAAAAGGGGGAAAGATCTATGCACAGAAGTTATGGAAATTCCAATGCCCAGGCAACGGTTGACTTAGAACATGTTCTTTAACGTTTTAGGTAAGCCTATAAAAGAGCAGTTATTTACCGACACAGAATGCGAATGGGCTCGGGAAAGCTCCATTGTCGCACATCTGAGTACCGCTGGTCGCCCCAAGGACGTCAACGTTGTAATACAGACCATTGTTGCAGTCGAACCCGATGATCGTTCCGTGGTTGACCGTGCTCCCTGATGTCTGACCGTCCTGAAGTGATGATGTCGTAGTAGGAGGGATCTCACATGTATCTGTTCGGAGTAGGATAATAAGCATTATTCTTGGCAGGTGTATAATTGAAAGCATGTAACACCATGTATTACCCATAATTAATTTTTCGAGAAAATGATTATGTGGAGCCGGGACAGTTTCCGGTTCTGCTCGCGTGTATTTGTATGTGACTTTGTTTCGCCGACTCCATATAGTTTCGTTTTAAATGCTCATGAATATATTTTTTCAGCTAAGTTTTTTTTTCACATGTTACGTTTTGTATTATAGTATGGGTTTTTTTTTCTGTGAGGCAGCAGAGTGTACATCGGACGACACGAAAACGAAAAGATTGACAAATATCCATTGATGAGAGCTGTGACCTGTGCATGTATCACATGTACTGGACGTATGCTTCCCGGGTCCAGATGTTCGATATTGGAGGTATCGATCTAAATCACTTGGTATCGCCAATAGTCGATGGGGAGAATTTCAAAGTCGTAAACAAATTTGCATACAATTTCACGAGGCTTGAATGAAAATTGTTATATAATTTTGAAATACGTTGATATATCTATGGAAATCTTAGCCTCGCCCCGAAGAAGTACACTGTCAATATAACGTAAATGTATGTAAATTATGCAATAGAGCCCGTCTTGGGGGAGCATTGTACATACGTAATGATTTATACCGTTCTTCTCAATTAAAATGTGATTGATAATGGTAAGCAGAACACCAGAAATTCTGAGTTCAGCATGCATTATGAATTTCACCGCTTGCTTTACGAGCTAGTGAACGGGTACTTTCGCCACGTTGCCATTGAAACTTGTAGTTTCAGGCATTCTCATGTTCCTGTTTCAAGTGTTTATTTATTTTGATTAGATTTACGTATACTTGTCGGAGATTTTGTCCTTTATAGGGTGGAATAAAATAGTAAAGTAAACATACTTTTGCTTCTCTCAATGTAATAATAAAAAAATAATTTTTGTCTAAAGCAGTTAAACATTTTCTAATTCGTAGTGAAAATCTACAAAATAATAATTTAAACTCATGGATGAACATCTCCAGTAAATCTACAATACAACAATCATCATTATTATTAAGTGAAGACCAAATTGGCGTACAAATGTATTTCATATATTTCATTGAGTACCGCAACCGAGTAGCCTGTGTACAGATTCTATGGGAATTATATAATAAAACAGTCAATGGGTAAGTCTTACAGTAGCATTCCGGAGGGTTTGGTTCCCATGTGCCATTCCTGCATGTAGATATGACAGACTCGATCGGGGTTGCTCCTGCATCGCAGCTATAAGTAACTCTGTCACTGTTCGGGTACAGATCCTTCACAATGTCCGCGGTAAGAGCTCCACTGAGATCAGGTTGAGTGCACGGAGCTACCATTAGTTAAAAGACAATAGGAATATTTACATTTAATTGTGCGCTTCTATTCGGGCAAATTTACGCAAAGTGTCAAATGTTTCTTATGCTATCATCAGCATGAAACATTTCGAAAAAAATTGTTTGCTAAATGTAAATGGAGGTAAAGAAAAGTATTTGTACCTGAATTTTAGATTTCGTGTAATTTCATTGATTGTTTATCAAGAAATGCAATATTGTTAATGTAATGGAGAGAACGCGTCGTCTCTTTGAACGTAGTTCTGTTTTGTATTTTCGGAATGGAGGAAGCGATCTTTATCTGAACACAAATGTTTTAATTTTGTTTTGTGCTTTAACATTTTGTCGTAATTTCTAAATATATACTTGTGGAAAATGTTTTTGTGCTGCTGGTAAAATGTATACAATTCAGCAAAATAATTTAGTACGTACCAAAGCAATCGGGAGGATCTTGGCTCCATTCTCCTTTTGCTTGACAGCGCGAAGAAGAAGCCCCAACAAGGGTGTAGGTTTCATCGCAATTAAATTCAATTGTACTGAAGAGAGAGTAGTCTGTACCGGTGATGTACCCATTGACGGGAGCAACGGGATCAGGGCAATGGGTCTCATCTACAAGAGAAAGGAAAAGAGCATTGAGATATGGGAAAGCATTTGTTGGTCAATAAGGTGTAGTCAAACATTATGCTTGGTAGGGTGTTCTTGTGGCCATTGAGGTGGTGAACTACTGGTTCTGAATGAAGTACAGCCAAACTCGCTAGTCATGCTAGTAGCCATTGAGGTACACATTGCAGCCACACTGACTAGTCAGGAGAGTCAGACCGACTGGTCAGTAGAGACAGATCGACTGGTCAGTAGAGTCAGACCGACTAGTCAGTAGAGTCAGACCGACTGGTCAGTAGAGTCAGACCGACTGGTCAGTAGAGTCAGACCGACTGGTCAGTAGAGTCAGATCGACTGGTCAGTAGAGTCACACTGACTAGTCAGGAGAGTCAGACCGACTGGTCAGTAGAGACAGATCGACTGGTCAGTAGAGTCAGACCGACTAGTCAGTAGAGTCACACCGACTGGTCAGTAGAGTCAGACCTACTGGTCAGTAGAGTCAGACCGACTGGTCAGTAGAGTCAGATCGACTGGTCAGTAGAGTCACACCGACTGGTCAGTAGAGTCAGACCTACTGGTCAGTAGAGTCAGACCGACTGGTCAGTAGAGTCAGATCGACTGGTCAGTAGAGTCACACCGACTGGTCAGTAGAGTCAGACCGACTGGTCAGTAGATTCAAACCGACTGGTCAGTAGAGTCAGACCGACTTAGTGTGAGCATTTACTCTGTTGCCACGACAAGATCTATTGTATTTTCATTTTTGTGCGGAGTCAGTTGTGATCAAAACTCACCTTGCAACCCCAAAATACACTGTTGGTCATAAAGGTGGAATCAAATATTTTTGAATAAAAAATCGACGTTATGGTAATTAAGTGATTACATAATGTTTCCCCAGTACGACATTATAACATGAGGAATTTGAATTACGTATCGAATTCTTTTGTTGTCGACTACAAAACCCTATGCACATGTTATTCTGTCCCTTTCCCTGTGTATAAGAAGGTTACATTTTTTTTCGAGTTCCTTAAACCGTTTGAAATAAAAATCGGTAGAGACGTTCCCTGGACTCTGCCTGGTCCAACGGCAAAAGCAATACGCGAGAGAGTGCATGGTAGCACTGCGACAGTGGGGTTGCAAGCAGACTGATATCGCCTAAGTCCTAGGGATATCACAGACTGCAGTCTCTAAGATCCTGAAACATCGACGTTAGGCGGGGACTGTGCGGCCACGGAAATCTCCAGGACGTCCCAGATTGACCATAAGAAGAGATGATCACCAACTGTTGAATTTAAAGTCGCAGAAATCGGAAAATGCCTACGAGCCGTCTTCGTCGCTTGTGGAGTGGATATCATGGAATCAACGTTTGTCGGTCAAGTGGTCAACAGTTAATCGCGGATTGCGCTTACATGGCTACCGAGCATGACGGTTGACCAAATTTCCACGCCTGTCTGAGTGGCTCGTCTTCTTTGGGCTTGGGAGCACAGAAGGCTTCGACATTGGCAGCATGTGGTATTCACGGACGAGAGCCGGTTCATCTTTGACGCTTTCATGACCGAAAGGATGGGAGACAACGAGTTATTCGATGCGCCGGGGAAAACCTTCGCGATGAATGTATCTACGAGACGACTCAAGGTCGAGGGGCTCAGTGATGATTGGGCCGGCATCCACTATGGTGGGAAAAAGCCACTGGTGGTCCCTGACTGGAACGTCAACACCGCCGCCTACATCTGTACATGGACATCTTGAAGTTCCATCGTCCTCCGTATGCAAGACGAGTATATGGGCATAATTTCCGACGGCAGGATAACAACGCTAAACCACACAGGGCCGCTGCAGTAAGGGGATTCCTGGAGGCAGAGGGCGTCGTACAGTTGACATGGCCAACTTGTTCGCCAGATATGAACCCATAGAACATGTACGGGATGTCCTAGGCCGATCCATCAACAATAGAGAGGTTGTTCCCTCAAAATTTGCAGGAGTTTTCAGATGCTCTTAGGAAAGAATGGGACGCTATGCCATTTGACGTCATCAACAAGCTAGTGGACAGCATGCCATGACGTCTGTTTGCGCTGGTTCGTTCCACGGGGTGGACATGCAATATACTAGTGAATGAGTAAGAACTATAACTCAATTTTTATGCTAATTTGTCCATAATATCACCAAAAATAAATCATCTTGAAAACTGAGAGTGATTGAAATTAAATATCTCATGATCTTTTAATTTACTGTATATTGGCTTCATGGTTGTTCTAAGCTCATTACTCCCATGGCTTAGGCATGTTGGTACATATACTTGTACAATATCACTGCCAAACGTGTTTAAAAGGCAGAATGATAAAGTAAAGTGGTTATCATGATCATGCACCATGAAAACGCCATATTGAAATCATGTCAAAATAATTACACAATGAAAATTTGGTGACAAAAAATCTTCCACCTTTATAACCAACAGTGTACTTCAGTGTCATCATTTTATCATTTATTGTATTTCTTTACTAAAATAATGACGATAATGTTACGATCGCCCATGGCTTTTTGAAAATGATGTGGGTCGACAGCAGGTGACTGTGCAGTTGTACGCATTCTCACAGACTTCACGCAGAAAACGGTTCTCGTCATAATTATGAAATACTAGCCGATCGACTGAATCGACATCAGCTTCAGTAATGGACTATCGTAAAATAATAGTGGATTGGGGTAAATATAGTCCTTATTAAAACGATGAAAAACGAAACATTCTATAAGCNTCAATAATATCTTGTAACTTATGCATTATTTTAGTAACAATATCCACAGACCCTAACATCACAGCGCAGTAGAGTATATCCATATAGTATCTGCGCTATATAAATTATCTAATTATTATTATCTAATTATTACATGTGCGCATCTGATTAGCGCACCAAATGACAAGTGCGCAACTGATGTGCGCTGATGTACGTATCTTCTGTTGCGCATGTCAGATGGGCACTCGTAATTGTCCACTGTAGAAGCCTGCGTCCACCTACTTATAAAAAAAAAACCTGTATTTGCCAAGAACTGTCGATGTTAGAACAACGCCACAACTTACTATAGCAAACTGCAGAAGTCGGCCGCCAATCGCCGTTTTCACAGGTGAAATTTGTAGGCGTCAACAGATAACCGGAGCATGTCGGTGCTGTCATTTCTCCGTTCGCAACGCATGTTCCTGCCGGTGGGTTGTAGGTCAAAGTACCCGCAGTGTTATCCACGGGAAGTGGCGAAATGTTACCCGGGTCGCATGACGAAGCATCTGTTAAATTATAATAAATTCAGTGTAATTGTCAATAAAACTACGGTACGCTTTAAAAAAAGTTACACCCGATATTGGACAAATGGGGAGCATTCATGGTAAAATGTGAAGTGCACAATGTAAAATATTCATATTTATTTTATTTTGTGTGTCAATTTTTTTTAAATGATAAGGTGAAATTCTAATACAATCTGGCGCACATTTGTTTCCAAGAAACAACTTTTCCTAAAATTTCACTCATCCCTTTTAGAGTGCAGTAACTAGAGCATGTATAACAACAATGTGTCGATGTATTTGTCCCATTGTTCTCCTTTTTGATAAGAAGTACAAATTAAGTTTGTGTTTGTTCGCACGTCGCAAGGAAAAGCTGATATTGCTGAAATTAGTTATTTTTCAATTCTCAATTATGATATTTTATACAAAAGAAGTTTCTTTCAGAGGATTTGAGCCATTTATAAGAAAGATATAAGCCTATTCATTTACTTATAGTTTGATATTCATACACTGTAGAGAACAAGTTCTTTATCACGTGTTGCAAAATATGCGTATGTTTTGTTCGATTTCTTCCGAACACTCGGAACACTGGTTTCAATTGAATAAAATCAAATATTTGATGTTGAAAGAAGACAATGATGATATTTACCTCCTCCACATAATGCTTGCACCGTACCTGTAAGTAAAGAGAAATCATTACCAAACATTGTATATCCCAGCAAATAAACTTAGAAACCCATACACGGAAGGTCAACATTAAATTGATTATTCATACACCTATCTGTCATCTTTAAATGATAATGCAATTAGTCCAGTCAAAATAGACCTATACATGCCCACCACAAATTGCGAAATAATTCATTTAATTGCAATGCATTTTAGTACGTTACCCATAACACCATTCTAAAAGTCCTAAAAAAACCTACAATAGGAAATATTACAATTTGCATAATTTGCATAATATGCAAGTTAAACATTGTCATTACAGAGCATTAACGTTTTCCCCATAACATTGGACCGAATTATTAGATTGAATTGGAAGAAGTGACCAAACCTTTGTTTTCTCGGTCAGTAATCAATATACACCTGGACCAGTAGGAGTAGTATAATTTGGATAATATGCAAATAAGCTCCCGCGATTAGAGACAATTCATAATTTTCATCCAACTAGAATTAAAGTATCAGAATAAAACTGGTGAAGTGACCAAATTCAGAATTCCATGTTCAGAGAATTAGATGGGCACACTTTTAGTGTGATAAAATAAATATCCGTAACTGTATATTTGCAAATGAGCTTCTTTTCTGCAGGAAAAAAATAATCATAAAAGATAACCTTGAAATTTAGTGAAAATTAGTATATTTCTTTCAGAAAAAGCGCCTATTTATCATTGTCCTCAGTGTGAAAAAGTAAAAAAAATACTTTTAAACAGCGGCAGGTATGGGGTTCGAGCCCCCGACATGAGGGATCGCTTCATTTTAGAGCAGACGATTTATTTTCTTACATCCTCTATTGTGTTAATTGTATCTTCCCAGATGCCCATGGAAGATCAATTTTTGATGAATGGGCCGCCATATTAGAATGTTGAATAGATAGATAAATACCGTAAATGAATTTTTAAAAAATGACAGACCGAGCTTTCCGTTGGCTCTTATTGAGTAAGAACCATTATGCCGTTAGATCTGTCGGTAACCACAGTTGAATAATATTTTATAATATTACATATTTTCACGGGAAAGGAATTATTATGATGGATTCATTGACCTAGGTCCATGGTGGATGTGGGTCTATTTCTGTTATCTTCTATATCTATCCATTTGCCGAAAGCAGCGAGCAACTCAGTTGGTCAATCGTTTGCCTTCGAATGAAGCCATCCTTCACGGCGCAGGTTCGAGCCCCACGACTGCCACATTTTTCACACAAAAGAAGGACCCAGTGTTACATTACTTTACACCCTTCAATGGGCAAAGTTGGAACTTTTTTTTCTTATGGGAATTCTCGAGTCGGTAATTTTGAAAAAAAATATATCATCGCTAATAGCTCTCAATTTTCATTTTGAACAACAAATATAGAATTCCTATTTTTTTTTAAATGAAGTGTTTTTTCCTTGAGTATAACATGGTGTGTTAGCTCTGTATTGGAAGAATTGTGCATCACTTCACAGACAAGGTGAATACATCATTGATTTTGCCAAAATTGCAATGTCAAGGATTCTAATTCATGGCTCAACATTAATAAAGAAAGCCAGTAAAGAGCAAGAGGATATGAACAAAACATAATTACTGGAATTAGCAGCCATAGGATACTTACCAACTGTGAAAAGGCTCAAGATTAAGCTAGAAAACACTAGACGAAGCATTGTGAAAGAAAGTCTTCCTGGTATACCAACCCTGCCAATCTCTCCAATACAGCGAAGCAGCGATCGCAGTATTCCTGTTCCGGGGGATTCAAATCGCTCTTCGTTGTTGTAATCCTTTACCTTTCAATTACACTCTTTGAAATCCAAAGATTTTGGTTTATATTTACGAATAAATAAAACTTATGAGAAAATTAATGATAGATCGCCCCAGCTTAGGTATTAGAAGAAAATGAAACGCGTTTGGAGAATGAGACGATCATGAATGAGCTCAGATTGCTTTCGATGTGGCGAAAGGAGTTGCCCTCATAATAGGCGTCGTCGTATTTGCCATCCTATTTGCTCTGCATTATTGTGGGACGTCATTGCTAACTTTTCAAGATCG
>BQKZ01005280.1:22448-41044 GCA_036244855.1 Temnopleurus reevesii | reverse complement strand
TTTAGCACCCGTTCCATTAGCTTTGTTGACTTGTTTCATTACGGCCGTTTTCTTGATATTAAATGTAAAATGCATTAGCACTTTAATTGAGTAACCATACTTTGGCAAACAATTTTCTCGCTCCTTAGATTTATGTTTTATCGAGTAACCAGGTGGTGTTTCAACAAATCGTTCTCAAAGTTACGCACGACTTTCAGAAAGACTGGAGTACATTAACGGGTCTTATACGCATTATGATTCCCGATCAATCAGCACAAGAACTGATACCAGTCGTACGTAGAGTCGGTTTTAAGTCTTTCATAACTCGGTGAAACATCGCCCAGGTAAATACTTTCAAAAGGGGAGAAAAATACGTTCGGTCAGAAAAACTCAGAACTCTGTCTCGTATAGGTAAAAGACAGCGTCATAATTATTAACGACATATTTCGAGCGGTATATGGGTATCGTCGTGAATTCAGACACTATAGATTTGTAGTTTAATAGAAAATGATGAGATGATCGCAGCATATATGTCATGGATACAGAAATGAATCACACACTTTCGGGACCAGACGGAACCAACATCGTGCGGATTACAATCTTTTCACTTTTGGGATCGACTGGAATTTTGGGAAACTCGTTGGTTCTGGTCGTTATGATCTGTGTGAAAGAACTTCGAGATATCACCAATCTCTTCATCATCAACCAGTCAATCATAGACCTTCTGACTTTACTCATCTCGTTTGCGAATTTCATCGCTCCTTCTGCTCCGGTTCCAGATCAGCAGGTTGCGGCGAGGTTTGTCTGCTCACTGTGGAATTCCCACTACACATTTTGGGCGCTAGCCATCGCATCCACGTACAATCTCGCGCTGGTGTCTCTGGAACGGTACTTTGCTGTTGTACATCCGGTCAGCTACCGTAAGAAGTTCAGTTACAGACGCGCTGTGGCCCTTGCCGTTAGCCCTTGGGTCTTCGGTTTCGTGTACCACGGGCACTGGGCTGCAGTAAATCGCGCTTCGGAAGGAGAGTGCAAAATAATCTACTCAAGTTTTATCATTAAGGTTTTTGTTGGCTGCATGGCCTTGGTCATTGAATTCCTTCTGCCCATCTTCATCATGACTTTTGTCTATGTAAAGATCGGCAATTCCCTTCGATCACGAGTTGGCGGTATCACTCCATCAACGACGACAGGAGCAGCCGCGTCGGTGGATAACGGAAGCGGAAGTGGGCACACCGGACAGGATCAAGCACCTGTACCTAACTACCGCGCGAAAGCTAGGAAAAACGTGATCAAAACATTAACGATCGTGTGCATTTCTTTTGTAATCTGCTGGGGACCATTTCAAGTAATGTATTTTTACTTCAATCTTGGCGGGATTGTAAGTTACACTTTATATTCTTCTACTCTTTACACGCTTGTTTTCAATTTGTGCGTAAATCCATTCATTTACACATTTAAATATAGGAAATTTCAAAAGGGTTTAAAATCACTATTGAAAATGTTGTTTTGATTATAGTCATTCTGTGTTTTGAAGAAAAAAAATACGTTCATTCAATGGGATTGCAAATACAAGCCCCACGTATAAATGTCAAGAGATGTTCCGAGTCTTAGAGGGTGGCCGATTGCCTAAAAATGTTTCGGAAATGTTGCCGACAAGTTAACAAACAAGAAGAGAATCCCCCCGAAAAAAAAAACTACAAATGAAGTACAAATTTCATTTTTATAAATAATTCACTATATTTTTATTGTTTTAAATCACAATATAACTATTCATGTTTGGTGAAATCATATACACGTCTCTCCAAATACAATTGTAAGAATTATTTGGCCTGTCCATTATATTACTTATTAAAACAAACGTTACTGTTTCCGCAAGAGGTTTTAAGCAATTATACATTGACCATGTTGACAATCTATTAACCTTCAAGAAGTCCCCATGCATCTCGCTCTTCATCCGGCCACCAGTATCATTACATACACAACTGACCGTGATTTAGCATTCGCTTGAAGCACCAACTAGGTGGCGTTTCACCAAGTTACGAAAGACCTTGAGAATGACATTACCCATGACTGGCATCTACTCTTGTGCTCAAAGATCTAGAATCTTACGCCTATTACACTCGTTAATGTACTCCAGTCTTTCTTATACAGTCGTGCGTAACTTTAAGAAAGATTTGGTGAAACAGCGTTCTGGTATCGTTTATGTCAGATACTGTTTGAACACATAATTTGTATGCGCGTGTTTGTTTTATCGACCACAGCTACTGGATTTGGCAGCTTGGTGTAATATCAGCGGTAGATCGTGACGTTGTATATAGGTGACGCACCGTCTCGGGTTTTTCTTATTCCTGCAAGGAATTAAAACCAGTTTTATACAGCAACTTAAAAGGAGGAACAGAAATCAACTTTCATTTTCATTTTATGAGTTTTATCCATCCGACGCCATACCAGTTAGAGCTGAGTTAGATTAATGTATGGATTGCCAAACCCTTAGAAACATCTCTAAGCCAATATAATAATTAAAACTTTAAAAATTACAATGGAAAGTTCAATAAATTCCACGGTTCCAAAAACAGATCCAGTGAAGATCATTTCAATCGCCATCTTTTCGCTTTTAGGAACCGTTGGTATATTGGGCAATGCCTTCGTTCTTATCGTTATGGTTTCTGTCAAAGAACTTCAAAACATCACAAATATTTTCATCATCAATCAATCATTAATAGACCTTATGGTATCGTTGTTCCTCTTTGCAAGCGACATCGCTCCAGGTGCGCAAGTTCCCGATCAACATTGGACTGGGCTATTCATCTGCGCATTTTGGAATTCTGGGTACATCCTTTGGTCCTTACTTATTTCGTCGACATACAACCTGGTGCTGCTGTCATTCGAGCGGTACATTGGCGTTTTTCATCCTGTAACCTACCGGACAAAGTTCAGCTACAGACGCGCTGCAGTAATCGCTGTTTTACCTTGGATCATTGGGTTTGCGTACGAAAGCCATTGGGCTGCTATTCAGCAGTATACACACGGAGAGTGCGTCATGAAACGCAGAGACAACGTCGTTGGTGCGTTCACTGGCTGTTTGACGTTCTTTCTTGAGTTTTTCCTTCCGATATCTATCATGAGCTTTGTGTACATCAGAATTGGAAGATCCCTTCGACGGCGGGTGGGTGATAGCAACCTCTCGAATGCTGTTCCGGTCCCCGAGCAGAACGGGCTCAACCATGTCAACGGAAACTGCGGACGGAATCTACATAATCATCGACCGCCATTGCAAGAATATCGGGAGATGGCGCGCAAAAACACAATCAAAACGTTAGTCATCGTTTGCGTTACGTACGCAACGTGTTGGATACCGAACCAGACAGTCTACTTGTATTTCAATTTAGGCGGTACTTTAGATTTTGATGGCAAGGTGTACAATTTCAGCGTTTATTTTGCTTTCCTCAATATGTGTCTCAACCCTTTTATATACACGTTTAAATACAGAAAGTTCCAAAAGGGGTGTAAAACACTTTTTAAAAGCTTGTCGATGGCACGTTAGAACTAAATTGTGGAAATCTGGGTCTGTCAGTTCTGTCAGGTAATAATAATTTATACTGATATGAATTTCCATCGGTCTCATAAACTATTCATTGCCACGTCGGCTTTATATGCGTTCGAGGAACTAGCAACTAAATAAGCATCAGCATTAAATGGATTAGTAAATTGCATGACTTATTACACGTTAATTCAATGATGGGTATCTTATTGTTTTTGAAACACCAAATTTATAGAATTTATCAGATTCATGTTGACATACCTGCAGGCATGATGTATTGTTAATGTTAGTTATGCCTGTTGAAAAAAAATAAGTTTGTAATGCCACATAACGACTTGCATTCTTAATGAGAATTGGGCAAAAGTTCAAGCGTCATTTGTAGGGCAAGTTTCTTAGCATCTTAAAGAAGGGATTCTTAAACGATGTATGCACACCAGCATAATAGGTCTGGAATGAGAATGTAAGTTGATGGCAGGTGCATTAATTTGTATGTTTATCATCTCGTTCGATATGTAGGTCACACTCTTTGTTACTCCTACAACGCCCATAAAGCACTAGAATCCTTTTAAGAGCCCACGAATTGTCGTTTACACTGTAGAAATTGTATTGTTTATAAACGAGGCCTCAAAAATGTACATTTGCCATCCGTAATTAAAATCTTTACATGCTCGTATACATCCAATAGACCTGCTTTTGTGTAACGAGTGCCTGTGTAAATACAATGTTAAAACTTTCATCTTTAGAAGGAGTGTTTTTTTCTTGAAGATGCGTCTACAGAGTGAGTAAAGAAAATCTGTCATATTTTATCTTTTCTGGAAATTAGTTACCTTGATTAAAACTTGATTTAAAAAGAACAACTGCACGCATACGTATGGTGTGGGTGGGTGTGTTTATGTATTTGTGTTTGGTTTCTTTTCTCCCGGTTGTTGGTGTGATTTAGTGCATGTTTGTGTTTGTGTGTGTGTGTGTTTTTTTATATATATTTTTTTGCGAGAGTGTTATGAAACATGTGCCTGCACTATTAATTTTGCTCAAAATTTGCTCTTGACTTCACCCTTACCACTTGGCACATATCACATTCTACATTTTCTTATAAAGATTTCTATTCAATTCGGTTAATCATGCCTAGAATTATCCGATTTACAAAGGTACCAAAATATGGAAGGATAAATACTCTTCTAAAAGTATGTCTTTCGTTTCGTGATAACTTTTTCATACTTTGAAAAATCCGGTGTTCAAAGTGATGTGATATTTTTCACTCACTCTGTACACGACCCTGACACATTTTTTATACTTAATCATTAAGTATAAAAAATGCAAATGTCAATTTCTACAAGGGGAAACACAATTGACAACCATTTTTAAAAAGGTTTGACTTAGTTTTTTCATCTATATATCACTCTATTTTGTTTGGCTGGTAAATACTTATTCGTTACATTTTCATCGGATTATGATACCATATTTTCTTGTCTTCTTTTCTACACTGCTCTGATGTTAAAATGTCAACCAATGATTTTCCTTAACCTATCCTGTAACCTTGACCGGACAGGAATCTTTACTTCTTTTCACCGAGTTTCATCTCCTCCTACCCTTCTTGCTACAACCTAGTTATTAAAATCAATACAATTTGCTGTCAAATTTTGAAAGAGTGCGGTTATTACGTTGATTGTGTTATCATATAGACTGACATGTGAATTAGATAGTTCTATCGGCAGATCTGTCCTCGCCTTTGATCATGTTGATGTTTTTTCTCTAATATTCATGATTGCCATATTACATTGGAAGAGAGTCCTTGCATTCGTCAGTTTGTTACGAGCTGATGGCAGCATTTTCATTAAATCACAAAGCAGTAATTGCAAAGTTTTTGCCTATATAAATCATCATCTTTTACCTCGTGAGAGATTTTTGGCTGAATTACAAGAGGAACATCCAGTTTGAGCCAACACAAGTCATTTTTAATGATGTGAGTGCGGTTTGATAATTCTCTGGTCCTTATGATTATCATTTGTCTGATTGGTCAGTCAGAATAGCCTGGGAATCATAAGAATCTAAGCACAATAATTATATGATTTCGTGTTAATCAACTACCAAAACAATACATTTAGTGATTGGTCCAGCAGTAAGCCTTCATCATGAATGAATCGATAAATTCGACGGCGGCAGGAGCAAATACATTGAAAATTGTGTCAACCACTGTCTACTCGCTTGTCGGCACCGCTGGGGTCGTCGGAAATTCGTTGGTTCTGATTGTCATGATCGTTGTTAAAGACCTCAGAAACATCACCAATCTCTTCATCATCAGTCAATCTATCCTGGATCTGTTGGCCTCGTTTTTCCTCTTTGCGAACTACATCGCCCCGGATCCAGCTGTCCCGGAGCTGGAATGGGCAGGGAAGTTCGTCTGCTCCATCTGGAATTCAAGCTACATTCTTTGGGGTTTGATCATCTCATCGTCTTACAACTTGATGCTTCTTTCGTTGGAGCGTTACCTTGCCGTGCTGCATCCAGTCGTCTACCGGACGAAGTTCAGTTACAGACGCGCTGCTGCCGTAGCCATTATTCCGTGGATCTTTGGTTTCGGGTACGAGGGGCACTGGGCTGCGGCCAATCAGTACTCCGAAGGACATTGCATTGTCAAGTACAAGAGCTATGTCCTTCAGGTATTCACTGGCTGCGCGTCTTTAATCATGGAATTTCTTCTGCCGACCGTCGTTATGATCTATGTCTACATAAAAATCGGCATGTCCCTTCGGTCACGGGTCGGCGATGTCAATTCCTCCACAACTACGGAAACGGTTCCTGGGGATGAGAACGAAAATCCCACAAACACTGTCCAGAATAAAGAGGCTGCTCCAAACTACCGAGAAAAGGCGCGCAAAAATGTCATAAAAACACTGCTTATTGTTTGCGTTACGTACGTAATTTGCTGGTTGCCACAACAAGTCGCCTACTTCTACTACAACCTTGGAGGTAATATTGATGTCGATGGCGAGTTGTTTGCTTTTACTGTGTATTTCGCCTTTCTTAACATGTGCGTGAATCCTTTCATATATACCTTCAAATATCGAAAATTCCAGAAAGGCTTGAAATCGCTGTTTAAAAAGCTGTAGGAAGGTTAGAACAATCAAACGCCCGTACTATGCTCATCGGTTAGACCAACAGGTGACAACACTGCATGGCAAACTCAAATTCATTTTGAATGAATATAATCTGATTTGGGCAACGACATTTTGACCATTCATCTCGGTGGTCTTTAACAACTAATTAAGCCATAATTCCATGGTACCATTGTTTTTTTTTATTCCAAGTTCACGTTTGCACCGCTGATACATTTTATTGCTTGTCGTGGTCATATCAACGACAGGACGTACGGAAATACCTCAAATGAAAATGGGTCTGATTGCACGCGTTCCTAGTCATCTTGACTTCCTATGCAACCCTCTTAACACGGACACGAGCGTTGATACGACTATATTAGGAGGGTGGCACAAGAAGTTAATACGTCTTAGCAAGTAGAGGATAGCTAAGACCATTTCGAGCAATGGGCCACAGGTTGCTTAGTTAAGTCCAATCAATAGTTAAATGCAAATTTAGTACGCGCTATTATTATAAAAAGTCCTTTGCCAGTGATCCTTACTAAGAATTTGTAAACTTGGATGGGTCCGTTATTCTAAGGTCGTTTTGCTTGTAACTAGTACATTATATTATACATGTATATAACTTTGATCCTTTAACAATTACTGAAAATAGTCCATATGGGCTGTCAGAAAAAAATTCAGATCCTAAAAAGACTCATTATAGCTAATATGCTATTGTATATACATGTATATATCCTTACCTGTAATACCGTATGCTCGGAAGGATTTAAAAGGAATAAACAAAATAATATTTCTTCAACAGGAGCAGAAAAATTAGATGAACGGAATAAAAAGAGGTTTTGAAAAATTTGACAATTAATAAGAAAGTTATGAATGTTTATATATTTAGACAAATTGGCAACTGATTACGTCATAGGTGCACAACTGACCATATATTACATTCATATCAATGTCATAAAATATTGCTTTTTCCCCAAAAATATGATTTCTTCAAAACTTTGACCATAGGATATCTTTATGATAGATATGTAGATCCACTATTTGCATGTTTACATTCATACAAACTTTCAATGCATCTTTCTGTAAAAATGATGAATTTTGCACCATGTATGTAATGAAAATTTTGGTAGTTGTGCACCCATGATGTCATCAAATTGGCAACATCTCTGGAAATGTTCACTGATTTGCCCATTTTTTCAAATCTTTAATGTGCATGGTTTGGGATCTTTAAAGTGGGTACATTTCATTAATAGACATACAAATCGTTTTTTATGTCATATCATACTTTATAAATGATTTGGAACAAAATGCCACAGTTTATAGGAATATTTATTAAAATCAAAGATCTGTGTTCTGTGAAAATGTGACAATATGGCTAATCAAAGTGTATATATATGGAATTGTTCATTTTTTTGTTTAATCCGTTAAAACCAGGATTTTAAGGAGCCATGATATTGTGTCTTGTGTCTTTTTAGATGAATGTTTTTAGGGTGTTTTTATAAAGGCAAGCTTCACATAATGACCAAATAGTACATTCGGAGATAAATTAAAACATTAAAAAGGTTTGCATTTTAATTTGTATTGCAGCAAGTTTTTATTAACAAAATATTTTTCAACATTACTACTCCTACAAAACTATTACATGAATTTGAATAAAGAACTAAAAAATGCCACGCGGAACGTTTTGAAAAATGTGCGTGTTTGGGGTTGTGTAGTACCATTTTACACACTCCGATACGCTTCCACGTATTAAAAAAAAAGGTGGGGATTTCAGTTTTTTTCATGGATTTCAAACATAATCTTTCAATAGGAGTTTCAAGCATCTGAATTTTCACTCGTAACTTCTTTTTTAACAGCTAAAAGTCTTGCATGTGATAATGTAACACCGTATAAACTATTTCCGTAAAATAAAGTGAGTCATGGGAGAATAGATCCGTACGCTGTGTATTGAACAACAATCACAAGGCGGTTCGACTTAATTTTACGGAAATAGACTATATCGTGTTAATACGTTATAAAACTGAAGATAATTATTCATTTTGATACATATTATACAAATAAAGCGCTTGTATAATAGATGCCAACCGTTCGGGAATACGCATATTCTTATTCTTTCATGTGAATTAAATCATTTCATTACAAGTTGATGGCTGAAAGTATGTCTATTGTAGTAATCGTTTATCCTACTTAATCAGCTGTTTCTTTAAGGCCGACTCACAACTTAGCGTTCTTAGCCTGCGTCGGCCCAGCGTTTTAACTGTCAGCGTATACTATACGCTCCTTGAGCGCAAGCCGAATGGCAGTCTACCGTCTGATCCGCGTATGCTATGCGTCGAGGGGCGTTTTAAATTTCTAAAAACGCTGGGCTGACGCAGGCTAAAAGTATGAGTTAGCCTTAATTCACATGTATAAATATTGAGTCATGCATATTCCGGAAAGTTGGGTATCGATGCATTTTTAAAATATAATATTTATACGACTTTCCTATCATATGATCACACACAATTATAGAGATAATTGTTCTGGCATTGGTAACCCTATTTTCCTCCAGAGGAAACTGGCGAACATGTCTTTACTCTTGATTGTCTTCACGAGCCATGAACCAAATACGAAGTACCCGAGTTGTATAGCTCCTCGCTCACGGCCAACGGAGACACAGTACTTGATAATAGCTGGATGGGATAGGAATTGAGATGGAATAGAAGATGAATTAATATACAATCGGTAATTTTCAACAAAAATCCACTTTGTTTTGAGGGATGGGCACCTTTGTAGGCGAAATGACTTGATCTTCGGATCAGATTGAATTTGAAATGTGTTCAACACCCTCCTTTTCAACCTTTTAACGCAAAAAGAAAACAGTTTGTTGATGAATACATGTGGGATGAATGCATAGATGCAAATAGATTTAGCAATTGAACCGTTTGAATGTTTTTTAATATGCATTTTTGCGTTGAAAAGGATTTTTTGTAAACAATAGATTATGATAACATAGCAGTCGAGAAGGGCATAACAAACGCCATAACATGTGACAAAAATTTTGCAAATTTACGTGAATATCACTGTTCAGTTATGTAATTGACTTATTCATAACTTTCTTATTTATTGTCCGATTTACTTCAAAGATTTGTTTATTTGCTAATCTGATTTTCTTGCTTTTAGTGACAGCAAGATTTCTTATCTGGTCTATGTAGACCCAGCCTTCCATACCATGTATTGAAATGCGATTGTTTGCTTCAGGTGATGACATATATTGTCAGTGAGCATTTCAACATAGACATTAAATTGAACTACAATAACGAGATTCCTCTACGGCCAGAGGTCCGCGGTTCGATCGAGTCGGCCCACCCGTGGCGTTAATTTCCTTCAGCAAAAACATACATATTGTGCTGCACTCATCCAAGGTGAGGTGAATAGGTACCTGGTATAAATATATTCTTTGAAATGCCTAAGCTGACGTTGTTAAAGCCAGGGTAATAAGGCTTAGAGCGCTTAGAGACCTTTATAGGAGATAATTAGCGCTATAAGGGCTGCATATCATTATTATGCATAGCTCCTAACCATTTGGGTAATATGCATGATGAAAATAAAATGTGAACCTTCACACAGTTGAACCAAATATTTCGTTCTGGGAGGGGGGGGGGCTTATGAGTATTACCCTCAAGCTTTCTCTCATGAGAAAATATATTTGATTTAGCTGTGTCGAAACATATTTCTATTTCTATCTTTGTGGCATATTCCAGGGAGGTGTTTCACCAAGCTAAGAAAGACTTTACGCACGACTTTACGTTCGACTGGTACCCCTTCTTGCGCTGAATGCGCGTAATATTATGAATGATTACGCGCAAGAAGGGATACCAGTCGAACGTAAGTCGTGCGTAAAGTCTTTCTTAGATTGGTGAAACACCACCCAGAGCGGTTGGCATCTCCGTGTCTGCATCCTTACATGATTTGTAGGGGCTCATCGTGGAGTCATTTGCATGATTCTTTATGTTGCATCCGGCATAGTAACCCTGCAGCTCTGCTTTATGGGCCATCTTCTCCTTCTCGAGGTTACAGCAGTCTCCGATGGCGAATATATCCTCGTAACTATCGACTTGAAGGTATGGATTCACCCGAAGGAACCCACGCTCGTCCATGGAATCGGCTGGAAAGAACGGTAAGAGAATATTCTGACGACCAATGCTGACAAAAATGGACAGGACAATGCCATGTATACCTAGCCATTGGGCTCGACAGCTGTATCCAGACAAAGGGTTTCATAGTTTTTATTTCAATAGCTTATTGAATAAGAAAAGGTATTATGAATAATCGTCCAAAGACGATAAATGGACAAGTATTCATGTTATCTATCATTATTTAATGCATATCATCAGAATTTGACAGTTTATATTTGTTTTGCATCCGCACCCCCCTCCCATCCTACAACGAGTATGGCAGAGTGCTTCGATCCATACGGCACATGGCTTTGCTAAATCCAATTTAATTCCACAAAATACGGATTATATGTAAATTGTTTACAAAAATTAAGGTTGCTTTTCATATGTTCGTTCGCTGTTCTATTAGAACCTTGATATATCAAATTAGAAGAAAATTCATGAGCCTGCATCTATAAATGATTGTTTCATCTTCTCTACCAGAAAATGCAAAATTGGAATAGAAGTATATGCATGTATGATAAGCTCACCTAAACTGTCGGCGTAAGCATTTGTGTTGACAGTAAACTCTACGGAGATGAATACAAGATCCGATTCTATCGTTGTTCCTTTATTAGTTTTCAACTCCCGGTAACCTCCAGATAGGTCCGTTGGTATGCTCGATAGATCCATGACTCTCTCGCCTGGAAAAAAAAAGGAACAAATAAAACAAAAAATAGACCTAGTAATTTGTCACATCATGGGCCTGTAACATAAAAGATGCAACCAACTTATGATTGATATTAATCGGAAATCTATGATAAAATGTGTACCGTAAAAAATACGATTAATTCTCAATCTATTGTATCTCTCTTATGTTCCAGGCCCCTATAATTAGCTTGCATTGTCATATTTGGTTACGGATTTTGAACCCTTATTTTCGTCTGGTAGATAAGGATCAATAGTGATTGGACACACATACGAACAAATATGCACAATACATTTTTTTTGGATAGGGGCACAGATTTTGAATCTTAGATATTTTAGATATCATTATTATCTATTTTTGGTTATTCTTTTTCTTGTCAGATTCCCAGAGGGGCGCAAAAATTTGAGGCGATTACTTCATTAAAATTTGTAAAAGGGTACTTCACCTAGCCTACGGTACTCATATTACTAATAATACGGTAATGCAACTTAAAGAGTGCCCAATCCACTTTCAAGACGCTTTCAAGAAAGCAGGAGACTAACAAAAAACGAGAGCATAGAAGTTTTTACAAGTTTTTTTTAAATAGTAATAATAATAATAATGATAATAATAATAATGTTTTATTTACCCAGGGTAGCCACATTCAGCTGTAAGCTAGCTGCTCTTCCAGCGGGCCCTACATAACATAAAGTTATTATTACCCTTCTCCTTTCTTAAATGCCGAGCGCCTGGCAAGCCTAGTCCAGTTGAGGACTGAGTGTTCTGATAGCACCCACCTCCGCATATTCACTTACACTGTACACACAGGGACTGCACTGCACTCAACCACAGAGTCCTTACATAACCCTCTAATATGTATACCCCTCTGATCGCGCCTGATAGCATCCACCTCTGCACATTCACTTACACTGTACACACACAGGGACTGCACTGCACTCAAACACAGAGTCCTTACATAACCCACTAATATGTATACCCCTCTGGAGGCGCGATCAGAGGGGTATACATATTAGAGGGTTATGTAAGGACTCTGTGGTTGAGTGCAATGCAGTCCCTGTGTGTACAGTGTAAGTGAATATGCAGAGGTGAGTGCTATCAGAAGTGCAATGCAGTCCCTGTGTGTACAGTGTAAGTGAATATGCAGAGGTGGGTGCTATCAGAACACTCAGTCCTCAACTGGACTAGGCAAGAAGGCAGATGGTCCCATTTTTATAAGTATTTGGTATGACTCGGCCGGGGATCGAACCCATGACCTTCCGTTCATGGGGCAGACGCTTTACCACTGAGCCACGCTTGACCGGTAAGGAAGGAAGCAGAACAACAGATAGGCAGTACTGTATGAGTACGGACAGCTCGTACTTACCTAACAGGAGATTAACCTTCAGGTCAAGCAACTGCTGTTTCACCATTTCCCTCAGTTTTGGACTGAGGCCCTGCTCCAGTAATTCATCTCGAGAATGGACCAAGGTGACGTCCTTTTCAGGGAAGTCAGTCGCGATCTCTCCAGCAAGCTCCACGCCGCTAGCCCCTCCTCCCACTACCGTGATTCTCTGCGCCGCTTTAACCTGGGAAAACAAAAGGTTAATACATAATCAGTTTGGGCTTACTAGATTTTGATATCTCCAGCAAACTCGATACCACTAGCCCCGGCTCCTTCTACCGTGATCCTCTGCGCCGCTTTAACCTAGTAATACGAAATGTTGTTACATAATCAAATCATAGGTTAGAAGATTTGTATATCTCCGGCAAGCTAGGTTCTGCCAACCCCTCCTCCTACTGCCTTGATTCTCTGTGCCGCTTTTACCCTGTAAAACGAACAGTTGTGATTAAATACGGGACAATGAAGGAACATTAAAATGAAACGTTTAGCATTTGAAAAATAATATTAGTCTGTAGCCTCACTATGACTTGCATTTTCTTGGCATATTTCAATAAATAAAAGGTTCACGTTAGGGTGGTTTGCGTTCAAACATTCTGCACGGTTGGTCGCTATCACGACAAAATTCTTGATTGACTCTGCGTTTTTATCATGTTGCAATTCATCCACAAAATAATGGATTTTCAGAAGATCGTTTTGAAATGTGTATTTAATCAGACAAAACATGTTTACCCTTCATAAATAAGTTCGGTGTGTGATCGGTCATTCAATTGTAAATGTTGTCCCATTTGATAAAAAGATAAAGTATGTATAGAGAGGCATGGGCTTATACAGGTAAGTTTCGGTTGGGTTTACGTGTCCGGAAGATTTTGAAAAAGAAATGGGCCAAGATTTTCTTTCGAATATTGCAACAATTATGCATTAATATAAAGAAGACGTCAGAAATATTTGTACTTTGCTTTGATATCAACAATATTTTTGATGAAACTCACCAAATCGTCCGTGATTCACGAAGTGACGGGATCCAGAGGGCATTTTTACACGAAATGAGTTACAACATTGAAATGTGTCCTTCTATAGAATTAACACGTTGTTCGATAGGATGCCTGTTGAATTAGGGCTCTATCGGGATATATTTGTCTTCATGCAACAATACCATTTGGCTCCCGTCACTTCGTGAAAGCACGGACAAAATAGTCAATGTCATCTTTTTCAAATAAGAATTGAACAATTCTCTGTCCGAATAACTGGGTATGTAGGATGTACATGCATCTCCGACACATTGGCATCAGGTTCACGTTATTTGGTATATATTGAACTTTGAACATGATATTTTGCCTTCTCATTATTCTCACCGAAACACAAAATGAGAGCCGCGTATGATCATCTAGCTTAACATTAACTTCGAGGTATAACATTCACATACCGCACATTTGGAAATTTAGCTCCTCTTTGCTTAGAAATCGTGGAGGCTATTCTAAGGCCGACTCACACCTTTGCTTTTTTAGCCTGCGTCGGCCCATCGTATCTTAAATTTAAAAACGCTCCTCGAGCGCATAGTAGACCTATATACGCCGATCAGACGGGTGGACTGACGTTTGGTTTGCAGTGCGTCTATGGAGCGTTTTTAGGGTTAAAAACGCAAAGGTGTGAGTTGGCCGTAAGAAGAACTTAGTTTTTAAACTAGTATCAAAACTTCATGCACATGAATTTTCATGTAAAACTCTAGCTTAAGAGCTAGTGATAATGAATTATTTAGTGTATATATATATATATATTTTTTATAAATAAACATACTTTATTGTTCATCTCAGCATAATGAATATAAGCATATTTACAAACATATAAAACCTAGGATAAACACTGCGGTAGCAGAGTATACAAGGTATGAAATAAAAACAACAATAACAATACAACTAAAAGTAACAAATTGAGTGAAAAACAATGTACAACATATCATAATTGTCAAATGAACTGACAGAGACATGAGAATGTAAATCTACGGTGGGACGATAATTGTTTTTAAATATATTGGAGATGCGAGAATTAGAACGGAATATTAATGGAGAAAGCTAAGTGTTTATTTTACAAAAATTCCTGTGTTTGCATATCTGTTTGAAAAAAAAAGAAATAAACAAATAATACCTTTGCTAATGCACCTTTGTAGAGCTGGTGGCATTCTTTAGTAGAAGTATCATCGGAGACTTTCCCGGGGAACGGGCTGCTGCTCCCGGTAGCTATCACAAGATAATCGTAGGAGATCTCGCTGCCGTCTGCAAGGGTTATCGTTTTCTTTGATGGGTCGATTTTAACAACTTTCCCTCTTCTGAACGAATCGCCGAGAAGGTCTTTGAAGGGAACTAGTGTTCTGTTCACGTGCCCTGAAAATGATTTATGGAAATAAATGGAGGAATCAATCCAAAAATGTAAAAAGGCGTACAATTATTGGAGATGATTTCGATTTAAGCTTGCAATTCACCAAATGAACATGCATTAATAATTTTTTTGCATCATGGAAAGCCTTTTTTTATATGCTCATGGACTTCTCGGAACCCAGAGATCCATCACGTTATTGGCTCTGAATCCCGCCATGGAATGGCACTGGCATTGCTGCATAGATAAGTACAAATGCATGTGGCACGTTAAGGATTAATACAGTAGACACAACCGAAAAATGTACTTTTAACGGAGGGGTTTCCAATAAAATAATTTGGAAAGGATATCATTCAGCTCCCTAGCTGGCTTATCTGTGAAAATTATTACAATCTTACAAGTTATGCATGAGTTTGCACTTTCTCACTTTTTTTTCAAAAGCGACATATATGTACCGAAAGTTGGGGAAATTATGCTTCTCGGATACATTGAAGTAATTGATTTTGCCCTAAGGATTGATGGAATCGAGTTTGGTCATTCGTTACATAACAAAACCAACCATTGCAAATAGTATGTATTGGTCGATTTTCTTTTGTAAGATAAAACTTGTGTGACTTTTATAAAGTACAGTATCATTTCCCTTACTCAATCATGCATAAATTGTTAAATAGCGGGGAAAAATGTCATAATTTGATAATTTGAATCAACGTATAGCGTGCCGAAGAAATAAATGGATAGATAATGAATGAATGAATGAATGAATGAATAAATCAATGAATAAACAAGCAACAAATATAAATAAATAGATA
Organism: Temnopleurus reevesii; assembly: GCA_036244855.1. NCBI lineage: Eukaryota > Metazoa > Echinodermata > Echinoidea > Temnopleuroida > Temnopleuridae > Temnopleurus > Temnopleurus reevesii. Next base: position 25,018 of record BQKZ01005280.1, on the reverse strand, counting down.
AATGAATGAATTAATAAATACACGAAGAAATGAATTAATCAATAAATAAACAAACAAATAAATAAATAAATAGATCAATAAATATATAACAATAACAGTAATATTAAAAGAGTAGCAATACCTGGTTCGACCACTGCTCTCAGCGAGGTAACAGACAGGTACATCGCTTCCCTGGTGTCGATGACGATTAGCTTGCATTTTCCATTGAGACCGTGAGCCACCGTATGGCCACCAAAGCTACCACCAATCACCACCACCGTCTTATCCTGCAGAGCATTGCTACTGAAATACGAACCCATCACAAGTCTTCAAATCGCTAACAAGAATTGTAACGCGTCGGACTGACCCAAAGGTGAATCCTAATTATTACGTTTGTCGGTCTAGCACTCATGGAAGGAAGAAAAGTATACAGCTCATATAGTCCAGGGCAAGCTATTTTATATCAATACTAAACTACTACACTTTAATCTTGTACCTTGGGCCGTTTGTTTGATATATTGCTCAGCAATCTGTGCAACTTATTTCATACCAAGTGCTGACTATGACGGCACTTCTTTAAACAATCACAATAAGTCCACATTACAGAATGGACTTTGTACGTGGCAAAGGCTGGAGAATTCCCACATGGCACGATCAAAGTATAGGCCTACTAGACTAGCGTAAATATACGCCGAGTCATCTCGATATGTTTGGTTTTTATGAAATCATAATTATAATTATTATTTCATGCCATGCTATGTCATCAATATTAGCACTGTTGAAGTGCTCAGGACATGGCACAGAACAATGCAGTCATTTAAAGTGCAAGTCGAATATATATAGGTTCATGTATTTTTCGGCAATAGCAGCGAATTCAGATGAACAGAGTAAAAAAAAAAAGTTTGAAACTTGTGAAAAATATGAAAGTCACTAAACAATCTGGCAAATTGAATGACGTCATAGCTGCACTTTTAAATATGTCATAATGGAATATAATCTTCGGCACAAAATAGGATTTTCCGGAAAATTCAACTCTGATATCTTCGTGAAAATATACCTTTGCATGTTTTCATTGACGCCGATTTGATAGTTTTCTGCGAATAGTTATGAAATATACAGAATGTATTCATTAGCATTTATTAGTTTTGATTATAATATGTTGTGAAAATCAATTCTTCGAGTTCATGAAATACTTTCTGAATGTGTACATGCAAATTATAAATAAAGAACAGCTGATCAAATGTTCAATTCCATTTACACTGATTTCAGGCACACATACTTGTGAAAATTGACTATTGAAATATTTTCGACTGTTTTCACTGTTTTCATTTTCTATTTTTGTTTGGGGAGGGGGTAATTACAATCAGTTACATATTTAAATTGAACGTGCGCTGTAATGCACGTTGATCAATCACAATCATAGAGATCTATGTATTGATATTATAGAACCTCTTTGATCAGAGTAACAACAACCCAAACGTTTGTTGGATAAGTTCAAACTGTGGTCTCTGTCATGACCAACGTTTTGTTAAACATTCAGTGTACGTTGTGCAGCAGTCGTTTCTTGAACGGTTTGTTCCGTTCTACGTCAGCAAACCGTACAAAAATATCCGTATTCCAAAATCGTCATGGTCGTTCTTTGCCAAGTTAAGAGCAGATGGCTTTTCTGCTTTGTTTGTTTATTTGTTTGGCGTTTGTTTATCATTTTGAATAACTCATTGGCATGTAGGATACTCTAGACACAAGCTGACATATAATATTTGTTGGCCAAATGTGATCCATACGTTTGTTGGATATGGTTACACATTTTGCGTCCGTCCTGGCAATGTTATTCGATATCTATTTAGTTTAGCAGTCGTAGCTCAAAAGGTTTTTTTTTTAATTCATTTACAAATACATCCATATTACAAGATCTTCATGTAGTAATACTGCTTGCATCAAATGCATGCGTGTTCTGAACAGAAGAAAGGACTGTGTGCAAAACAAAACACCATCTATGAGCTGTCGTGTTTTTTTTAAACTGAATTTCATTCCGTGATTTAAGTTTTGAAAGACTGGATAAGAACCATCCCTCTTTTTTTTCACCAGATGAGCTGTATATTTTATCCCCTATTTTCACTTTGGCCCAGTCAAATATACCAATGTGAAAGCTGTCTAGATGTATCCTATACCATGTAGAACTTGTGACAGAGTGTTTATGGGTCAAGATCCTGCAAATAATTGTATGGACACTGGGCAGAATAGCATGTCGTCCTACCGTATATAAATGTAGAATAAACTTTTTATTAAACCCGGAAATCAATTACACAAAGCAAAATACAAACGTACACATAAAGTCTATTTCGCATTGAAAATTTGTATTATGCTTTATTTTGTACTTTTTTTCCAAAAAAATCACCAAATAAAGAATTTCAAACATTCATTATTCCAAACAATTAATTCAAATTTCTATAAATATCAAATTAAACAGGTATTCATGAGTAATTAAAGGGGAACTACACTCAGAGATTAAATTGCTATCATTAAATGAAGAAAAATAAGATGAACAAACTGTGAAAATTTGAGCAAAATCGGATAATCCATTCAAAAGT
>BQKZ01005280.1:0-19154 GCA_036244855.1 Temnopleurus reevesii | reverse complement strand
TTTGCCTCTATCTATACTGTGAATGCTGAAATGGAAATTGTTTTTACCTTGCCCAAACCCTTTGTCCCTTCTGCCCACAGTAATTGATTAGATATCTTTCAATTAAATGATATCAGCAACATGTTGATACCATTTCTCTTAAACATATTACAGTCTAGAAGCATTAGACATTGTAATGCAAAACATGAATGATTTAAGCGACTTTGTTTTAAACTGAATAAAATTCCAGAATACCGTTTGTACATAAACTATAATCGACAACTTTAAAGGCTGGCTCACACAGACGTTCGGCGTACGGTCCTTTCGCGCGATCCGAACGTTTGTCCACCGTCTGATCATCGTACACTGTTCCCTCAGGGAGCGGTTTTTAATTTTCAAAAACGCTAGGCCGACGCAGGCTAAAACGCAAATATGTGAGTTGGTATTTAGACCTAATAAATTTATTAAGAAAACTATTATTTGTATACCAAAGTGTTCTCAAAATCTCCTCCTTTAGTTTACATAATTTATTTGAAACTTCGGCTGAAAGCTAGAGAGGCGAACTTGAAATGTCCTTGACAGGTCCATACCTTATCATCGCCAATCAAGAGCGGGAAATTAAAATTGTGTCCATGTCACATATCATGACGTCATGTTTACTTGCACTGGTTAACCCATTGCGAGCTATGGCATTGCTGGCAGCGCACATAGCAACACCAATGAAACGTGCAGTTGCACCACTCTGTCCTACGCTCCAAGCGAATATTGTACCCTCTCCCGCAACACAGGCTATCGCATCCGTCCATGCCCGTGCTCGTTCGATTGCAATAGCGTTCTCTCGTGCCGGGGCTGCCCAACCTAGCATCAGCCTCGCAGAAATCGGGCGACCGCTCCAAGAAGACCAACTCCTCTTGCGGTGGGAATCGGCGCTTCTTGCGGTAGGTGTTGAGGTGCGATCTGGCCCGCGTCACCAGCTCCACGCTTCCACTGTTCGTATTTCGCGCGCGAATTTCGAGCGCCTCTGAGAACTTCTCCATGAGTCTGTTGCCGACCTCTCTGAAGTGTGGAGTCTGCATCCAACACGTCTTCAACTGACAGCTGCCGGACATTCCATGTCATTTACATCTCTTCTCTGCGTGGTGAGCTATAGCCTGCAGAATAGAGAAATTTACAAATATAAGACAATGGTATCAAATGTTTGAAATGAAACCCATTCCTAGGATTCTTCTCTGTGAATGAATCCGTATATAACTATGAATTTTCAAAAATTATGTCCTCTGATGAGGATCATTGAGGAGACAACATTGGCAGAGTATGTGATGTACTAGCGGATAACTCCCCATTCACTTTGTGTATTCTTCACAATATAGCTAATTGATAAAAACATGAAATAAAAAAGATTTTCTTGGCTTTTCTGGAAAGAAAAAAGGTTGTAATGGCGTATTCCATCAAAGTTTTCTACCTCACGGATCCCCATCAGCGGCAAGGATCCTCTTATCATTAACTTGACCGGCCTGATTAATGAAAATTTCAAACTTTTTGACGGACTATCCAATTTGTTCAGTGATTGGGTCCCCTTTATCTCTTACTTAATTTGTAAATATTCATACAGAGTAGCCTGATCAGCGTTTATAACATGTTTGCAGATGAACCATTCGTAAAAGTTAAATTGCAGCTGTATTTTAACAAAAGATTATCGAAACCTACTAACTTTCCCGTATGCGCATACTACCCAGATTTGAAAACCCCGGAGGGCTCGAACAAATTTTGGTGCCCCGGCCTGGGAATAAAAAAAGATAAAAGGGGGGGGGGGGGGGGGGGGGGGGGTTCCTGAGCTCAAATCTTTAACCAAGTATTTATGGCGCCCCCTTATTGATACTGATATTGATACATCTGATATTTGATATTTCTCCGTATATCAGTCTGCAGGGGCTGCTAAATATAATTGGACTTTACATGATTCATGACATGAAAATGCATCTCTATACGTATACATGCTACCGACCCAGCTGCTACCTGCCAATTAATCATGACATTCACGCTATTTCACCCCTCTTATTCCCTCTTTCACTAGAACCTATTCGTCATACCCGATTAATTAGGACGCAAGATAATATATTTCTGTAAAATTAAGTCGAACGCCAATTCAAATCAGTACCAGTTTATGATTACTGTGTCCGCATAGATCAATACAAGGCGTATGTATCTTTTGCCTCATGACCCACTTTATTTCACGGAAAAATGTTATACGTCTTATACAATTTTCTTCCAATATTTAACTTCTCATCCCTCATATCCCACGGAAATTGTTGCTATTAAGTACACAAACACACACACACACACACACACACACACATTAAAACAAAATTATCCACGTATATGGGCAATTCCACGCTAAAGTAAGCATTTCACCCAAAATTTCAAATCCATACTAATCAGACAAATTTGGTATCATATGAAAGCTTAGAGTCTGAATTTTAAGAATCTTAGAAAAAATAAAAAATTTAAACGAGCATAAGGTCGATATTAATTGTTAAATTAACATAATTAATTCTCAGAAAAATATGGAAATTGTCGATTAAGATTTTTAAGCATGNGATACGTAAGTCTATTAATTGAGAGCTCCAAATTAGTCTATATATTTGGGATTTGTACCTAGTTACTATTCAATCCATATCTATATTGTGAACTATGACCACGATAGCCAATCATATTTGTGATTTGAAAATGTAACCCATATTCTTTTTGCTATTCTGCTTGTTAATTTGCATTTTGTTGGAAAAGAGATAAATAAAAATGAAATAAAATTGTACAACGCGGCTCATGACACGTGGCACATGACACGTGGCTTATGATCCCTCTGCAGCACATTTTACTTTCTACTTTAAGCCTTTAGGGGTTTGATAACTCAAGACGAGCACATCTTCTGACTTTGCTGCATGCATGAATCTTTGAATGTTGCGTTCAATAAAATCCCACAAGGCTTAGATTTGGGGACCCCGTTGAATAATGCTTGAAATTATGACAATTTTTCCATTAAAGAATGGGTCATGACCAAAAGTTGCCAATGCTGATAAGAAATGAATTTTTAGTGACATTACTGAAATATTATTGAACTTTATTGTTTATTTTCTGATATACAGATTTATGTCAAACTTTTTTATCTGTTCGTCTGATATTTTTGCTTTTAATCAAAGCAAGACTTGTCTGGTCTAGACACAGTCTTTATTGATAACTCATGGAATCCTTGATTATGATTGGCTGTTGCACACCGTAGTCTTGGCAGCAACTATTAATGAGAAACTGCCATAATTTTAAGTTTTGTGCAACGGCTCGGGATTAGGGAGAGGGATATGCATACAACAAAAATCAATGACAAGAAGATCTTTTTTAATTATATGACCCTATAGTAAAGTTTCAAATATTTTTGGTCAGATTATGATATTCTTCATTTTGAAAGAAACCAAAACAACCAAAGCCACTCAACGAATTAAATCATAATGTATCTTTGAACATTTGATAGACAACAAATAAGAGCAAAAGTATAAGTCACTACTAATCATAGACTAAACAAAGAAAAAAAATGCACATTTCAAAGTTCATAAGCTGTCTCAACCATTCATGTATGCCTTTAATTCTATCACATACGGTAGTTTGATCTGATTTAGATTTAGTTCAAACCCTGTCTTTTATGAAAACCAAGAAGAACAAAAATTCCTTCAGAATTGTTCATAATATGACGAGAAAAGCTATACAATAGCTAACGAGAGAGGGTGCTATTCTTATTGTTTTTACTCAACTTCTTTGCGTCGAAAAATTGTTCATATAAGCTGATAAATCTGGTTTGAGAAGGAAGCAGCAATTTTTTCGAATCAGAGTCTGTCGAATGAAAAAAAAAATCGCCATTATTAGATTTTTGTTGCATAATTTCATTCGAAAGATAAGACAAATACATTAACATGTCAAAAAATCAGTAGGAATTACTCTCCATGATACTCTAACTTACTATGTCGATGAATGCCCAACCAACCTTAGTTTTAGGCAATGTCTTCCTCATCTGTTATGCAAATGTTTATGATCTACAATTAATGTATTTTTTCAACTTACCTAAAATTTGAGCAATGTCTTGCCCAACAGTTAATGCAGTTAACAATTAGCATAATAATAAAGCAAAGTTTTCTTGACAAATGAGGCCAAAAATTGCCCAATAATTTGTTCACTTAGCTTTTTGCACAACACTGTCTTGTCTGTATAATATTTAGTAAAAAGAAAAAATAAATAAATTTGAATAAAACACGATATAAAATATTTCCGAAAAATTAATTGGGCCAAAGACAATAGAACCGTACGTTGTGTATTCAACTGTGCGGACACAACAATCGTAAGCCAGTTCAGGGGCCTGTAACATAAAAGATGCAATTGAAGTTACAATAAATATTAATCGTAAGTCTATGGCAAAACGTGTACCAAAAAGATACAATGAATTTACAATTTATCGTATTTTTTTTTATGTTACAGGCCCCCCGATTTCAATAGCATTACAAAGGACCATTGGATTTGCGTTTGACTTAATTTTTCGAAAATAGTTTATATCGTGTCATAAGTGTAATTTCCTAATTTCTCAAGCAAATTTGATCATATGGTGTCTAACTGTTTTCTTCTGACTAAAATGGTAAAATATTTTAATAGTCGTCCCCTTTAAAAATGGGTTGTTATGAATACCTGTGTTTCTATTTTTTGATGTATTCATCATCTAATAAATGTTCTATGAAATTCAATATCTACATCCTTTATGCTACCAAGACGATTAATAATACATTCTTTATACAAAATTATTGTCTTCAGAATCAATACATTTCCATTGTTCACTTGTAAACACAAACAGTTGTGCTTCACCATTCAGAAAACGTTATAAATACGATTTGAAATATACACAAAACAAATGTCAATAAAAAAAGACTGCATGCCCCAAACAAGCAATACTATTATATACAACATTATGCGCTATTGGTGTACACAATAACATGAATTTTTCATGAATCTTCATTTAATGGCACAGTACATGGCGCTGAAATTTTGCATAGAATCTTTTTTTTTTGTCAATGGTCATAAACAAGTCATAAACAAATAAAATAAAATCAGAATAATTATATTTTTCTTCATTTGTCTCCGATGTCCCATAGGCCAAATCATGATTATGGGGTTATGAGCTCCAGTTTAATCGATTCAACATAACACCGCATAATAAGAGGGAAGGAAACTTCCTGTCTTTGCCTCTATCTATACTGTGAATGCTGAAATGGAAATTGTTTTTACCTTGCCCAAACCCTTTGTCCCTTCTGCCCACAGTAATTGATTAAATATCTTTCAATTAAATGATATCAGCAACATGTTGATATAATTTCTCTTAAACATATTACAGTCTAGAAGCATTAGACATTGTAATGCAAAACATGAATGATTTAAGCGACTTTGTTTTAAACTGAATAAAATTCCAGAATACCGTTTGTACATAAACTATAATTGACAGCTTTAAAGGCTGGCTGACACAGACGTACGGTCCTTTCGAGCGAACCGAACGTCTGTCCACCGTCTGATCAGCGGACAGTAGGGACCTTTAGCAAAGAAGACGGGAGGGCCGATCACAACGTTAGCTTCAAGGTCCGTTCCAGAAGGGTGCACCAACACAACACTACTTCTTGAATGGACCTTAGAGCTAACGTTGTGATCGGCACTACCGTCTTGTACATGCTAAAGGTCCCTGTTGTGTTGGTGCACCGGACCTTAGAGCTAACGTTCTGATCGGCCCTCTCGTCTTCTTTGCTAAAGGTCCCTACTGTTCCTCGGGGAGCGTTTTTAATTTTCAAAAACGCTAGGCCGACGCAGGCTAAAACGCAAATGTGTGAGTCGGTCTTTAGACCTGATAAATTTACCAATAAAACTATTATTTGTACGTAAGTGTTCTCAAAATCTCCTTCTATAGTTCACATAATTTATTTGAAACTTCGGCTGAAAGCTAGAGAGGCGAACTTCAAATGTCCTTGACAGGTCCATACCTTATCAGCGCCAATCAAGAGCGGGAAATTAAAATTGTGTCCATGTCACATATCATGACGTCATGTTTACTTGCACTGGTTAACCCATTGCGAGCTATGGCATTGCTGGCAGCGCACATAGCAACACCAATGAAACGTGCAGTTGCACCACTCTGTCCTACGCTCCAAGCGAATATTGTACNCAGGTTAAAAAAACTTGTAAAAATGATCCAAAATAGCTTACGGTTGGGCAGGATTGTATAAAAGCTGGCTCAAGTAAATATACGCATGAGAGGATGGACTTATTAGATTTTGAGTCCTGGGGGTCAAAGGTCATAGGGAAAAAGAACTTGCAAAAACCACCCAAAGTATTTGTGACTTCTGATCTTCCTGATCAAGGGATGACAGAGGCATAAATTTCGAGGTGGAGTTCGAGGATTCATCTTGTCTCAACTTGATACAAACTCACAACAATAATTATGTGTCAACTCTAAGCGCCTTCAATACTTTTATATTTGAATTTTTTTTATTGTCATAAAAATCATCAAAAATCACAATATTTACAAATAATTTGAACCTGATTAGAAATCAAACTTCTTTTGGCAGAATAACAGATATAAAGCGAATTATACAAAAGCGAGATCCGAGTCAAGAACAAGGTAGGCGATATTCAAAGGTGTCAAAAGTGCGCAGCGTTAAAAATGCCGAAATAATCGTAGCCGAGAGGCCGAGCGATTCACCTCAACTGCCATCGTCCACTCCGTCCCCAATCACCCGACCCTACTCCCCCCCCCTCCCAAGCGCCTTCAATACTTAATTAATCAATGCAGATATCTAGTCTGGGAGGTAGCAAGAGGAATATTTGATTGGTTAAAATATTTATGTTAATCATAAGATAGTAGCAGCCTATCATTTGTAGTAATATAAAATCCATTGAGCAATATGAAACAAAGGTGAAGCACGTATTGATTCAAGTTTTCATTATGTAAGACTTGAAAAGCTCTGTATGATTATTCTATTGTTGACCTTAATTATCATACAGTTGCTAATGTCATAATTAAATTCTAAATTGGAATTTGAATATTAATTTAGAATTGGAATTCCAGCTCGAAGTATATGAAATGTAGGCCCAGCTGTTAAGTGTATAAGAAGAACACATAATTTTTCCCCATACACGGGCAGCACTAGCAGAGCTATATGGCCTTCCTTACTAAAAACTAACAAATGTCATGAACTGTAGTTAATTTTGAAAAATGTTAATTCAATAATTTGGAACACAACTACTTGAGAAAACAAAAATGAACAACTTAAGAGACTTCGATGACTTTACGTAAAAAAAAAATACCAATTAGCTAAAAATCATGTATTTATTTTTGTATTCTTCGAATTCTTACTGACCTAAAATGATTTGCATGTTTTAGTTACTCCAGGGCAGATGTTCCCCAACAAGACTTTGGAATTTGTGGGACGTTGTTCTTACATTACCATTTTAAGGTTGGAAATGCTCTTTGAGTTATTCTTTTTCTTGCAGCAGTAGCTACAACTTTCAATTCTGGCTTTGATTGTCCTTCCGTTACCATTGAATTATTCATAAATTATTGTCTTATAATGAAAGCCTGAATCAATTTTGAAATTTTAATTGCGTGGAATTCCAGCCCAAACTACATTTATTCAAATGTATAACAGCAATGTAGCATAGACTAGTTCATTTCAAAGTATTTCAATAAAACATGTTCTAATGTCTTTTCCCCATAGACATTACACATATGAGCCTCTTGTCCTTCCGTTACCGTCCTTCCGTTACCAGACACTACCCTATATTATGCATTGTAATTGAATAAATTATTGACCAATCAGGAAGTGAAGTATATTCCAAGATAGCTGAAACTATAAGGATTCAGATGTATACATTTAGATAAGAATAATTTTATAAGAGCCATAGACTTCTTCTAGATACCAATTACCCCCAAAAGAGCTGTCCATTTTTATGTCCTTCCGTTACGGACCTCATTAATATTCATATCTTAATACTGAAAAGAATATTTAACAAACAAATCAGTGGAAATTGAAAAAAAATTGTTCTAGCCTTACTATTGCCAGGTTTGAAATGTTCTTCCACTTCTAGTTTTTTTGTAGTTCTTGTTTAAACTTTCAATTTTTTTGTCCACATGTCCTTCCGTTACCGTGGAATTGCCCATATATAATCGTAGAATCCACAAAATTCCTCCGAGCACTNCCTGTAGAATAGATAAATTTACAAAGATAAGGTGATGGTATTGAAAGTTTAAAGGGAAACACATTCTTAGAAGGGCTCTTTATGAATTTTCAAAAATTATGTCCTCTGATGGGGAACCATAAGTAGACATTTTGACAGATTCCGTGACGAACTAACGGATAACTCCCCATTCACTTGATGCATTCTTTACAATATAATTGATAAAAAAAAAACATGTTATGCTCAAGCAAAAGAGAATGAAATAAAAACAAAGTTTAATTTGCTTGTCTGAAAAAAGTTGTAATTTATTATGAATGGGGAGTTGTCGGCCATGACCAAATCTATTCCATCAAAGTTGTCTACCTCACGGATCCCCATCACCGGCAGGAATCATGCTATTATTGACATGCCTAATTATTGATAGTTTGAAAATGCATAAGGTTTTTGACGGACCATCCGATTTTGTTCAGTGATTGATTCCCCTATATCTTTTAATACATTTAAGATACAGACTAGCCTGATCAACGATTATCGAATGATTGCAGATGAACGTTTGTAAAAATTTAAATTGCGGCTGCATTATCTTTTTAATAGATTATTAAAACGTAATACCTTTCCATGCGTGTACGCAGATCTGAAAATCCCGGAGGGCCCGAACAAATTATGGTGCCCCGGTCTGGGAATAAAAAAAAATAAGGGGGTGGGGTGGGAGGGGGCGGGTCCTGAGCTCAACTCTTTAACCAAGCATTTATGACGCCCCCTTTTGATCAGATATTGATATAATTGATATTTGATATTTCGCCATATATCAGTCTACATGGTCTGCTTAATGGACTTAACCTGATTCATGACATGGAAATGTATCTCTATATAAACTTGCTACCGACCCAGCTGCTGCATACCAATTAAAAATGACATTCGCGCTATTTCACCCCTCTTGCTCCCTCTTTCACTCGAACCATTACACATACCCACATACATACTATTTTTCTTACATCATTCGAGTTCTCATCCTCCCTCATCCCTCACAATTTTTGCTTTTTCGTGCATAAACGTAGACACATATACACACACACACCCATACACACGCAAACACATACACACAAACTATCACTCGCACACTGGTAGAATCCACGACATTTCTTCGAGCACTCGGAAATCTTGATGGCGCCCTCTCGTTCCAATCTCTCTCTCTCACTTTTTCCCTTCCTCCTTCTCTTTCCCTCCACCTCTCTTCCCGTCATCTTCCCCACCCCTCTTTTCCCTCTCTTCAAATTCAAATGCAAGGGGAGATGCCGACAGGGAGTCGAGCAACTGTCAAGTTTGTAAGTGTTTCTGTTTTTGTTTGCCCATCGCACCGGCATCCAGGGGTTCTCAGTTAATGTTTTTCGCCCTCTTTACCCCGCCTCGCTCCAAAAACCCACAAAATACTTTCTCCCGCTGCTTTCCAGCTTTCAAGGGAGATTGCAGGTTTTCATCTGCGAGTGGAATTGCAAAATGATTACTCGTCCTATGATCAGATGATATATTCATTCATTTGAGTTATCCGGACGAGTTGCGCATTCGGATGGGAAATTAGAAACTATGATTTCCGCAAAAATGTTTAAACATTAATTTTCCTGAAATTTTGACAACAGTTATACAACTATTTTCAATTTATACGGCAGTTGATGAACATTTTCCAATACAGCGCGGAGCAAACAGGACAGTATTCAGTTTTAGTGTCTGGACATCCAATCCAGTTTCCAATATCGTTATCATCAACAAAAACATGATATGAATGTTACAAGAAAACCCGTGTGCTCATTTACATATCATGATCTTGAGGAGCAAAGCATATTACGTATAAATGACAATAAGTTGCATTTTAGTCAGATAAAAAGACAGGATAATTCTCAGAATGGTGTCAAGATAAGCAAAGAACAAAGTCTGAAAATAAAATGAGGTCCTGAGTGGATATTAACAATTATCAGTTTAATGGTCATCGTCTCGCTTCTTCGTACTATAATGATTGTTTCAGTTTACTTTTATTTTTAATATTTTATCTGCCGTTTTGTCATTTTGTTTTGTTTTGTTGTTTTGGTCGATTTGTAATAACTTTAATCATTTGTAAGTATCGTTGATTATGTTGATTTTTGGAATAAATACATAAATAAAAAAAAACAATTATCAGTTTACCAATTGACGATTAGAAGAGTTCTTTTTTCTTCATTTCTATTCAAGAATCGATATTACTGTAATATCATTATTTTTCAAAATCTCCATCATGATTGTTATCACTATAATCTGCTAATGGTTAAACATATTAATTTTAGATGACAATTTGATTTCTTTCAAATACTTCGGATCATTATGCACTAGCATATTCTTCCTTTAAGGGTCCAGACCAGAATTTGATAGACTTCCTAGTGTGATAACGCGAGTGGCTACCATCGAGTCGGCCCCTTTCATTCTAAACACCGCTCCCCATGTCCTCGGTATGGGACGCACCATGAAAAGGTTGGATGTAAATAGATAAGAAGATGAACACTCAGTAAGTCTTGGCTCCTTAGATGAGAAAAAAAAAGTTCAGAGAAGGGTTCATCGAGGTGTGCGCATGACATTTGGGTTGACCAGCATATTTGTTTTTGAGGGACCTTATGTTCACAAGCTCAAGCTTTCACCCAAGGTCTCCTCACCTTTCTTAACTCTTGCATATGTTGAAGAACGTGAAACTGTCAACGATCTTCCACTATATATATTGTAAATGTTTATATCACTGTATCATATGCCGTTGAAGAAAGATAAATAAATGAACTTGAACTTGGACAGAGGCGCCGGGGTAGCAAGATATTGTGACAGAATAATAACATGCCACCCAAAATATTGCAATGAAACTACTTTAGCACCACTTGATAATTTAACATTTCTGTCATATTTTGTATTAATTTGGTGAGTGTTTTCTTTCTTTTTATGATTATATTATAATTTTTTGTACTTATTGCCTTCCTGAAAAGCAGCTCTAAGGTTTTTCCTCTTTATTCACTTATCCCCATGCACATATATACACACAATCAAAGTGGCTGATTTGTCTTATTTTATCTTTTTGTGTTTGTAATAAACAGACTTAGTTTTCTAATATTCATCAAAATACTTTCTTTCGTCATTTCATCTCATAACTTTCTGCATAGACCCAGACTGCTTTAAGAAATCTTCATCCAGTTAAGATGAGATGCAGAAAGAAAGCGAAATATTGAAAGACAACGGGGCCAAGACACTAGGGGCGACTTGAACTGTTTGAGGTCAAGTATTCTATCATTTCCGGATCTCGTATTGGTGACAGTTACCACTTCCACTCAATTTTCGCTTCGTGAAATTGTCATTATATTACAACAAGTGTGGTCTTACTTGATTAGGTCCAAACCGCATAACACTGTCGATGGTAAGGCCAGGCCTTGCTAAGCAGAAAATATTCAATTTTTCAAACCCATTCGCACTATAACATATTAATAGACAAACTATTACAGGGGAACTTCACCCAAACATTGATGTGCACTCAGTGGATGAAGAAAAATACAATGGTCAATCTGTGAAAATTTGAGCAGAATTCGACTATCCATTCAAAAGTTATGAATTTTCTAGGTTTTGATTTACACCCCTCATGGGCTCCTCAAATTGGCAATGTACAGGCACAAAATGGCTGCCAACATGGAGAACTCTCCATTCACTTGGTACAAAGAATTTCACATTTTCTTATTCAAGTACCGTATGATATAAAATGTTGATTCTGTTTATTGCTTTGTGACGCAGGCGTGAAAACTCAAACAAATATCATTTGTGTTAATTTCTCCACGATAACACTTGTGGGATTGAAATTCCACCCCCCCCCCCCCCCCCCCCCTTTTTAAAAAAAAATAAATCACGAGCCTTAACACTTGTTGTAACATTCACTAGAAGAAGAGAAAAAATCGAATAAAAAGAAATGTATTATCGATGGACAAATTTATTAGATCGCGTCAATAGCTAAATTTTACCGTTTGGAATAAGATTAAATTGTGTTTGGCATCAATTATAATATTTATATTGATGATTACTATATTATTATATTCCCTTCAAATTTATGACAAATTTACGTAAGATCTGGAATGAAAAATATTCCAGATCTACTGCTATTTATCGCCTTGACAACTACCAGATCAAACCCATGCATATCAATCAATGTTAAAATGCGCAAATGTCCTAATTTCTGTCCCTCAGGCAATGACGGCTGCAGTGTGGAGAATTTCCCCCGCTGCGAATAGTGGTTTCGCGCAGACAGCACAGCGCCAACGTACTTCAGCGCGAGACCACTTTTCGCCCGGGGTGCAGAGTAATCATGTGAAAAGGGGTTATTGTAAAAATATAATATTGATCCAGATATTAATTGTTTTCTTTTCATCAAGTTTATCACAATAATTATTTGGAAACAGTTTCAAGTATCACGTTGGTGTAAATCACAGTGGTCAGAAAACAATGTCCTTGGACTTTTTTTCTTGACCATGTCATGTTTTACCGTATCAAGAAGGTGTTTGTGGGACATTTGTCTAATAATGTTTTTACAATGATTAGTTTAAAAGCATTATTTCTCACGAATATCAATGAAATTGCAACGATATTCGATATCCTTATCCTTGTACTAATGTCATTTAGCCTATGTTTTACAAGAACACCACAACCAACAGTTTATCCAATATATCCAAGTAAAAGACTTTTATATCTTGTATGATACATTATCTCTTACGGGGTGCCATTCTGATCAGCCCCATGATACACGCCTGACATGGCAACTACATTTACCCTTCATTCAATGTGCATAGGCCTACATTTATTTTGGGTGTCAATTGTGTTTGTTTAATTATGTGAAATCATATTTGCAGCGCTATATTTTACCCATTTTGCTTATTTCATCTAATTGTATTATGATAGACTCGATAGATTAAAAAAATGAAAATATTTCTCTCAATATGTATAACCAATATGATCGCCAATAATGAATTCGTGTACTCAGGCGTGGGTTTATTTAAATTAGATTTCAAGTAAATGATTCGGTCGGCATGTGAATACTGATCTATGCAAAAAGAGCAGACGTAGAATATAGTTAAAATAAATTAGCAGAAGTAAAAATCACAGAGATGAAAATGACCGAGGCAAAATTGGTTGATGTTAAATAGTTGAATTAAAATTACAGTTGTGCAATAAAATTACAGAAAAGGAAACGGTAGAAGCAACACAGCAGAGGTAAAATTAGAAAGGTAAAAATGGAAGGAGTGACAACGGTAGAGGTAAAAACAGGCGAAAATTGCAAAGGTGAGCATAGCAGAAATATGTAATAAGTCAAAACGGAGGAGGTAAATTAGTTAAGATGCTATGGCTCTTGTACCTGTTGCTACGTCGGGAATTTCTTTGTAAACAAGAAATATCCCCCTGTTATGTGCAAGTTCGGAAAGTCTCTGACGTTTTTGAGCACGAGGATAAAAAATGAAAAAAAAAATACATACCAGTCTGCCAGCTCGTTTGTTGTGTAGATTCATCCTAGCCTGGGCATCCCGTCCCGATTTCTCATGGCTATCGAGAAAGTCAATGGCAAACCCCTCGCCGAACTTGATATCATGTCTACAGCCTCCCCACTCGAACCCCTCGCCGCTCTGGCCGACGAAGCGAGTGTCGCAGCCGCAGTACGGGAGCTTTCCGGCGCTGCACGATCTCGTTACTTGGTAGAGGACACCGGCCGATACCAGGGAGTGCGCGAAGGCGGTCTCCTTTAATCCTGCTGTAAATATGGAAAGAAAGATAAATGGAAAATAGGAAAGTATGATTACAAATGAAATTAATGAATTGTTAAATTCTTAAATGTGACGTGAACTAAAAACACCCATGAATCAATATATTTTGTATGTCTGTGTGCAGATTAATGAAACGTTGGGTACTCCATACTGTGCTCGACCGAGGACATTTAAACACAATTCCTTGGATAGACTATTTAGCATAATGTGATGAATTTCAAAAGAATCAACTGAGTTCTTATTCAATTACCGTTACATCATGCAATGTAATTTGAAAACATTGGCAATAGCAATGTTACGTAATCTGGTTCCAATCATATCTTATATTGTACTATATCGTGTACTGATTACATTTCTCATTCATATTAAAAATTTCCTAAAAGTTTCGACAGGGTTGTCAGAACTTTATCATCATCATCATCATCCTAATCAACATTATTGTACCATCGATCATCATCAACATTATCCTCATCATCATTTTTACTGAGTGGTAAATTCTTAAGTCGTACAAAAATGTTAGATTGTTTAATTCAATATATTTTGGGAGGATAGGGGTTATTCTCCATTATTGTCCGTGAAGATGCCTTGAAAACTTTTCCCCCAAATGATTCATTTCAACCTCATCACATTTTGGGCCAAACTTCCGTTCATTATACTCTAATACAATAAGGTCGTCTGGATTGTTCTTGATCAAACTTGAGATGCATTCAAAGTTCACTGGTTAAAGCAATCGTTAAATTCCATGCTTCAAACGAATTCACCAATTGACATTGAAAACCGCCGTAAAATCGCATGATGAGATTAATAGCATCCTCTTGGCAAAATAAACTGCAACAGTATTGTACGGGATGGTTACAAATCACCAACTTAATGGCCGACTCACAGCTTTGCGTTTTTAGTCTGCGTCGGCCCAGCGTTTGTTCAAAATTAAAAACGCTCCTCGAGTGCACAGTATACCGTACGCTTTTCAAACGTTGGACTGACGTTCGGCTTGCGCTCAAGGAGCGTACGTCGAGCGCCGTTCCACCGTATGGCCTGCGTCTTTGTGCGTCAAGGGATCGTTTTCCAATTGTAAAAAACGCTGGGCTGACGCAGGCAAAAAACGCAAAAGTGTGAGTCGGTCTTTAAACATTCACTATTTGGAAAATTGTGAATGTCTTCCACGAAGCATGGGTTAATCATGTTTTACCACAAAGGAGAGAAGAAATGCTTTGTGAGTATTTACGATTACCATCTAAAATGTTGTTAGATAATTACTGCTCAACCATAAAAGGTGAATCAGTCATTTTAGCATCGGTTCTAATAAGAGGCTTAAATAATCAGAAGAGAGGAGAATATAATGATGTGTTTTCAAGACATCGTGAGTCGAATAAAGCTGACCCTTTGGATATGCATGAGGTGGAGAAACATACCCATCGGAGATATTTCTGGGTTTTTTTTCAGAATCAGTGAAAAGAAATGCGAGAGCCAACAAACATGCCAATCATATAGAATCTAAAGTGTGCAGGGAAGTCGCTTGACTGATATTTCATTTTCATGATTTTGTCAGCTTCCGCTCAACGTACACAGTTAGCATCAGCCAAGTGTTTAATCCGCGTACTTATGCGTTCAGGGACCATATAGATTTCATTATGTGTTGGTCATATACGTTGGCAATAAACGAAAATGTGTGAACGAGACTTTCCATCATGAATTCTATTTCATACGAGTTAAAGGTATGATTCCCTTATGTAAGTGACATGTTTGCCTAATTTCTTATACAACCTTACGTATATATTTTTGTACGTTATGCCTCCATAAGCCAAATCAATGAAAGAAGTGTGATTGCTATTTTCTTTTCTTTTTGTTTAATGAAGAAAATGTATTATCATCCCATGCTTTATATTATTAAAGTACCCTTATTCGTGTATATAATAACGATTACCACGATGTTCACTGTGTTTTTTTCTCTCTAATATGAGTTCCTTGAACCAGTTAACATCCACACGTGGATGTCAAAATAAGACCATATGATGTACTTGACGTTTACGGGCTCTTCTTGTAAAAATCGTTAAATTCATGGACATGTGAAAATAGTATGTGAATGAGAGCGTGTTTTTATTTAGAAAGAGAGAGATAGAACCGATTTTGTTATTACAAACCATTACTTGTACCTTATTATGTTCCTGGTTAAATCAATGGCGCAATTATTCTTGCAATTATCTTTCAAATTGAGCTTTAAAATTATTAAAATTAAAACCGTCTTACGTAGCAATGCGATTTTGTTGATCACACATTTCAATGCATGATAAGACGATTGTACATTGACGTGTATTTGATTATTCGAAAATCTTTTTAGATCTGTTCTGATTATGTTCTACCAAAGAGGTTTATATAGAGCCCTTTGGTGTTTTCCATATTTCAGTCACCCCTACATTAACTCATTTCACAACAGCCAGATTGAAAATGACGTATTAATACCAAAAAATATATGAGACATTTCAAATTCAGTTTTACAAATTAATCCAGATAGATAGTGGGATGTTTAGCACAAAGACTCGATAGTTTGTTTCTGTGAAATGTTTGCTCTTACATGGAATATTAGGAATCCATATTCCTTTAAAAAATTGGCCACTTAACCCTTAACTTTTATCAATATGTTTTGTTGATTTCACCTTAGTTTTTTTCAATAACCCTTTTCTTTATTATTCTATTAGTCATGTTTTTTTTTCTCAGATTTTTCTTCGAGGAATGGCAGGCCGTTTTTTTTTTTGTATATGGTTTTCATGCAACCAGCTAACATCTTGAAAGTATATTATTTGGTAAAAGATCAATTTCATACATCCCTACAAATTGGCGAGTTCCCTCCCACGTATAAGGGTGTTGGTTTTTTTTTTCAACCGTGCCTCAATTCAGTAGGCATTGACGTCATTAATTTAAATATGAATTGTCACAACACGAGAATCACATTTACCATTCATTCTAGAGCATTGAGATAAAATCAAATCCATTTTTTTTTCAAATACGCCTATAGATATGTCTGATCTATGTTCCAAACATTTTCTTTAGTACTAAAAAATAGAACGAAAAATGGCGTATGAAATCGTCCCCTAACGTGATTGGATTTTACACATGGTGAGCTACAAATAACCTCCTTTTGATTGGTTTGTCATTGGTTGTGTTTGAATGAATCTAGTCCAACTTGCTCGTTATCTTTTATTCTACAAATTGCATGGCCAAAACGCCATTTTATATTGAAGGTCCCTGGTGGGTTAAACACAAGAGAAAAAAATCAAGCAGCAGTTTTCAGTCGTAATGCATTCCTTCCAATAATTATGGTCAATACCAATTTGTGATAGAGTATATACATGTATATTGTGTGATCTACTACACTCCTTCGCGTTTGCGAGAAATGGTTCTGTTAGAGTGGAATTGGATTTTACGGCGTATATTATTCGAATTTGAATATTTTATTCAGGAGAGGAAGAGCAAACGATGGGCCAACCTTTAACGAACCAGTAACGTCACCATCCGAGAGACGCAACCGGATCTAGAATCCACAGAGCATGAGCCAACCCAAGTCAATTTATTACTGTTCCAAACAGCTTTATTTCAGTACCATTACCTCTGCCTTTTACGTCTCATGAAACGAATGTTTAGCTTTATTATGTTAATTGTATAGGCTTAATGTGCGGAGATATAACTTTATGAAAGAACCAGGAATGACATTCAATTCGTTTGTTTGTTCTGAATATAAGCAGAGATGCTAGCATTAGCCAGGTATTTTCCCCTTCGTATATATTTTTATTGTCTGTTAAAGCCCCGGTCACATAGGACCCCGGAAGCAACACGATTCACCCCGACTCGTTGTTCTGAGGCAGTTAACGGTGAATTAACAAAGAGTCGGGGTGAATGGTGTCGCTTCCGGGGTCCTATGTGACCGGGGCTTTATTTCTGCTCAAATGTGTGACTAAGCATTCAAATGGGATGTTTAAAAAGGTGCTATTGTCGCAGATATGCATTCTTTTTGCAGTGTCGGACTTGAAGGGCCTGTCATGATATGAGGATGGAATCCCATTTGAAAGGATGCCGAAGGTACCGCATCACAGCAAGATGAAAATTGAATTTTCGTGAGTGAAACAGCGGCACCAATGCTTCCAATCAGAAGGAGTCGTGTGCGACGAAATTTCGTCATGTGTGTGGTAATGGTGTCAAATATGAAATCAGCTTTGTCATGGATGCGACGTGATGTTTGTTTTTATTTAGTTTTTAGGCTATGTTTTTGTTTTGTTCCTTTTGTCTTTCCAGTTCCATGACACATTTCAAAGTTGGCACATTCTTTAATGTGTTGGTCTTAATTATTCGAGATTTTAAAAAGGCACTTTCGGGAAACCATAACAAAATATATAAATCCGAAACAATCCAAAGAGCTTGATAACGTATTCTCCGAGGTGCAAATTGACATGTAAGTTGATAGGCATTTACCCGAATCCTTACGTACACACACAGACACACAGACACACACACATACATTATGTAGCCTTTTAAAGAATCGCACACTGGCACAATCTGTGGCGTTTTAGTAATATCACCCACACGCACACACATCATGTAGGCTATCGTTTCTACAATATCATGACACACACAAATCATGTAGCATATCTGCAATATCACCCACAAGCACATGATGTAGTTTTTCTACTATAACACCCACACGCACATAATGTTGTGTTTCTACAATATTACCAACACACACACACACACACACACATCGTGTAGGCTATCATTTCTAAATATATCACCCACACGTACATGACGTAGAATTTCTACAATATCACCCACACGCACATGACGTAGAATTTCTACAATATCACCCACACGCACGTGACATAGAATTTCTACATCATCACCCACACGCACATGATGTAGCATTTCATAATTTAATCCCTACACACGTACTTTTTATAGCTTTTAACAATATTACCCACACTCATACGTTAATGATATCTTAAGCTTAAAGCCCAAGTATAGTTTTGGTAAAAGCGAATATTTTTATCGCTAAATTTTGTCTTCAAATCTACTTAAAAAGAAACATGATATCATGAACATGTTGTACAAAAGATTGTACGAAAAATTAACAAGTTT
>BQKZ01005279.1:18966-34917 GCA_036244855.1 Temnopleurus reevesii | reverse complement strand
GGGAAAGGAGGAGACAGCTAGGAATAAATAGAAATATACACAAACATTGTGAGGAAGGTATAGTGAAAAAGTAAATAAAAGAGACCGACAAAATGTGATGTCTTATTAATTAAAAACGAGTAATGTTTTTTTTTTATATTGTGTGCATCGTAATTGCAGAGAGAAACATGACAGCGATTGAAGAGAGAGAGAGAGTATTCATACAAGAAAAGTGAGAGATAAAGAAGAGATAAACATCGAACTTGATATAAAACAGATGCGGTGTATAAAATTAGATGACCTGATCAGAATGCTGTTTACAAATATTCGTCTTTCAGCAGATCGACGTGTGAACTATTGGTGGATACATCAGAATGTTTGTCAAATTTATAAAAGTTGATGAGTAAAGATGAGTAGAATTATAATCAGTCGGACAATTAATCATAATCAAGTAAATTATGTATGTTTGCACCAGCCATCGTACATACACAGTTTTGTGTTATAAGATGCCAGAAGCTTTGGAAAAAAATCACAGCACCCGGACGGGATTCGAACCCGTGACCTCTCGGTTAAAAGAGGAGTGTCTAAGCGCTTAGGGACTTTTGAATGATTGTGTTATGCGATATATAAAAGCGTTTCATTATTATTATTATTTAAACCACATGACAAACGGAGTGTCCTGGTGAGTTTTGAAGATGACTGTTTTATGTAAATACTGTTAGTGATGCAACATGACTGTGTTTTATTTTAGTTATTCATTTTTTCTATCCATTTCCTTTTCATTTGATCATTCTTTTGACACTAGTACTTAAATGTAATCGTCCTTATCATATATTAAGATGCGTATTTTCTTTCAACCGTACTGGAATGAGAAAATTTTGATCGTAAAATTTTGGTTAAGGACAGTTTGATGTCACTATTTACTTCCATTTTCTCGTCTATTCGTGTAAAGACGTTCGCTTAGGCACTGACAAGGAAATACAGATGTTTGTCAATAAAGATATGAAGCTAATGTTGGCGGGGATTGGAAAAAGGCAAATTTGATCACGAACCGTTTATCTAATCAACTGCAAATTCCAATCACTTCCCAATTCCCAATATAACTCCTCCTCTCTATCTATCTCACTCTATCTTTCTTTCTCTGTGTCATCACTCCTTCTCGCTATCTATCTCATTCTATCTTTCTTTCTCTGTGTCATCCCCTTCTCTTAATTTTCCTCTTTTTATGTTTGGTTTATGACGATGCAGCTTGGACTTTCTCTCTATCTCTCTCTCTCACACACACCCTCTTTCTCTCTTTCTTTCTTTCTCTCTCACACACCCTCTTTCTCTCTTTCTTTCTTTCTCTCTCTCTCTCTCTCACCCTCTCTCTTTCTATTTCTTCTTCTCTCATTCTCTCCACTCTCTTTCTCTCTCTTTCTCCATCTTCCCCCTCTCTCTCTGTCTTCCCTGTTCTTTCCCTTCCCATATCATTCTGTCTCTTTATTCATGCATCCCGCCACATCTCTATCTATCTATATATATATATATCGCTCCTACGTACCCCCTCTCTCCCTTTCATTTGTCCCCTCAAACGTACACATTCAATCACAGACACAGACATAGAGATAGAAAGACAGACACACAGATACAGACAGACAGACATACACGCACAGACATATAAATGCACACACAAACACACACACGCACCCTTCTCTCTCTTTCTCTATCTCTCTCTCTCTCTCTCTCTCTCTGTTTGTGTGTGCACTTATCTAGCTCTGCCAAGTTTCTCCTCCTCGTTGGCTCTTCCTCTTCAAATCTCTCAGAGTCGGTACCTATTCGAGGCCTAAGGAGATGATATTGGCTTTTAATTGAATTGCTTCTCGTCAAGTCGAGAGTCATTTCAGCTAGTTTGATTAATGACCCGAATGAATTTGGTTCACGTTGTGCAATTACCCAAACCCTCCATTACCGTCCCCAACAGCGCGTGTCCTTCTACTTGCCGAGAGCTGACCGACTGGAGGCGGGGGAGGGTCGGGTGGGGGTGTGGCGTTCACACCTTTATGTTCTCAATACAGTACCGATTAATCTGCTGGTAGGTGACTATAGATGAAATTAGGGCCCGGAGCACATTTATGTATCCCATTCAAATTCACAGTGGACCCGGTGTCCCCCTCTACGCAACGGTCTGACGCGCCCCCTCCCCCAAAAACATGTAATGAGAGACGCACATAACACTGTTGAAGTCTCATGTGTATATTCAAACAGATGATTTGGACACTGCCATAACTGATTGAACAAAGTGGATAAAAGCTGTCAAATTAAATGCAGAATTCGCCTTGATTATTTTTAAAAATGTGAGGTGAAAACACACACATATACACACACAAAAAGTTTTACGTTTAAACACGACTAATGGGGCAGTCACGCCAGCAGGCTGATCCCACCCTGCTGCCAAACTGAATTTTCTCAAATTCGAACTATGAACTATAGATAAATACTTTGTTTAATCAATGAGGCTGTACAATTGGAATTGAGAAAAGGAAGTTTTAAACATCAGATTTCAAACGAAATAAAAGAGTAATAATTCCAATTTTCTTGATGCTGTTTGAAAGCAGGATGGGATGAGTCTGTTGGTGTGACTGCCCTATTAGACATGCATGTTGGATGCTTGCAAAATGTGCGCCTATATTGATACAAAAGGAACGGAAAGGATGTAGTTTAAAGGCGTGTATCATTCAAATTTGAATATTTACGCCAGAAGAAGAAGAGAGAAAGAGGATCGCCATCATAACGTCTCCATCCGAAAGACGGTATGCGACCATGCAGGCTTCGAACCCACAGGCAGGAACTAACCCAAGTCTATGACTGTCCCGAACAGCTTGATTTCATGCGCACACCACGACGCCTCATCCATGATACCCATGGGAAAGCTTTTTAAATGTCCAGAGATAAAGCTGAAAAAGCAGGTGAATAACTTTGGAATAGATTGTTTAAAAATCAATCACCACTTTGCATATATTAATGGCTGCATACATAGACGCTTGATTGTTTGTGGCCGAGACACGGTTTGGATGGCTGCAATTTCAACTTTAAATAATCTAATGATTATTCTTTAAAATAAAGTGGGTTATAGGAGAAAAGTATTCCGTACGCCGTGTATTAAAGTATGCGGACGGAAAAATCACAAACCGGTTCCGATTTGAATATCATTGCGCCGTGTATTGAAGTATGCGGACAGAAAAATCACAAGCCGGTTCCGATTTGAATATCATTACAAAAGACTATTGAATTGGCGTTCGACTTGATTTTGCGGAAATAGATTATATCGTGTTATACGTGTCAATATATTTTAAACCATTCAAAAACGAATTATTTCAGTGATTAATCGATTAACTTCTCTACATCAATAGAGCAATATAACGTGTTATTTTATGTATATTTGAAATAAAACGTATATTTATATTTGCCTGAAAAACACGATAGAATCTATTTCCGTAAAATTAAGTCAAAACGCCAATTCAATGCTCCTTTGTATGATATCTAAATCGAAACGTGTGTAAACGTTGTGTCTGCACAGTTCAATACACAGCATATATATTTATTGTCCCATGACCCACTTTATTTTACTGAAATAGTTTATATCGTGTTGAAAGTAGTTTTTGTGGTTGGAATTGTTAGCAGATCCCAAAGTGATAGATCGAAAGATCGAACACCACTCAGTTTATGTAGAGTAATGTCTACCATAGCTTATTACAATATTCACCACTTCATCATTTTAATGACCTGTCCGCCCGCAAACTTTACTCGATATTCCAATTGCAGATGTATATTAAAACCACAAGTAATTAGTTATTCTAATGAAAATTGTCTAGTTCAGCCTCAGAAAATGAGAATGTGAGGATTCAGACATCACCAATTGAAAAGACGAAATTACTGCAACTTTTTTTTATCTCACACATTTTCTTTCTAATTTTTGCTCTGTCTCTCTGTCTTGCTCTCGCTAATATATCAAAATCATACAGAAACATGGCAAATATCAAGGTTACAAAACATTATTGTAGATATTGTAGATACATTTCGAGGGAAAACCTTGTAACCTTTGAAAGATCGTAAGGGGCGTATACAGGAGTGAGGATGGGATAGAAGGACGGACAACCCGTGAAAAACGAGAGAGGTGGGTTTTTGGGGTTCAATTAATGTTTGCTTCGCAGCTCACGAAAAGGTCGCGAAGACCTTTTTGTGCTTGCCAGCTCCTAGACGAAAGGAGAAAATGAGAAATCTTTTTGTTTTCTTTTTTCTATTTTCTTTTCATTTACTTTTCTTTTCTTTCCCTTTTCGGCGGCTTCTCATGAATTGTTTAAACTACTTTACGCCCCGAACATGAAATAGGCCTAATACGCTCACGGATAAGAAGAGTATACTTTCGTTCTCTCTCTCTCTCTCCGTCTCTCTTCGTTATATCTAATAACATTTTGTTTTCTCTCCCCCTCCGTCCATCCATTCTTAATCGATACCCATCGAAATCGTTGTCTTGTTATATTCGTCATTAGACTCGTAAACACACACACACACACACACATACACACCCACACCCACACACACTCACACTTTCTCTATCTATCTTTCTGTCACCTTTCCTCTTGTCCATCCTCTCTAACTTCGTCTGTCCCATATCTATCGATGACTCGTAACAGACACACACACGCACACACACAAGCACCCCACATACGCAACCACACATAATCTCTCTCTCTACCTTCTCTCTCTCTCTCTCTCTCTCTCTATCTTATTCTCTTCCTCTCGTCATTTCCTCTCTCCCTTTCCCTCCTCCCATCTCTCTCTTCGTCCGTCCAATTTCAATCGACGGTCGTCGTATAAGCGTTGTCGTGTTATTTTCGGTCGAGAAGACCCGAGATCATTAGAGACTCGTAATTACAAGTTCGTACCCCTTGTCCTGCTTGTCTCATCGCAAATAAGAAACAAGACTACGGTCACCTACAAAAACAAGAAAAGTGTAACGCCCCAGTCACATAGAAGCGTGAAGCAACACAATCGAACACGACTCTTTGTTCAGTTCACAGTAAGTTGCCTCACAACATAGAGTTGCATGTGTTCAATCGTGTTGCTTCCGGAGTCCTATGTGACCGGCGCTTTAGGATGGTGAGGGGGTGGGTGTATGTGAGTCAGTATATCGTTTCATCACATCTCATACATTATCTGAGGGATTTATAACTAGAAAATGCATTTGTTAGATAAAAAGGGACAGGCATTGTCGTATTATGTTTGGTTGAGAAGACCCGAGATCATTAGAGACTCGTAATAACAGGTTCGTACCCCTTGTCCCATCACATATATTACAAGTTTACGTTGATCGCAAACACGAGTGAATTGCACATAAAGAAACACAACACGCACAAGTCATTTAAAACTAGATATCTTAAAGTAATCAATTTAAACAGTTTGGAAATAATATTTTTTTTTCTAAGCTGAACTGTAAATATAAATACGTTATATTTCTCTGAAACAAAAATCAAGAGTGATACGATCAAATAGAGTACGAAAAATCTCTTGAAAGGTTTTTGCTATATGCCTCTATTCAAAATTTTAATTAATCCCAACACCTTACAGAAAGAAACATGACCATATGCGATCGCTGATTGGGTTGCCTGAATTAGTATTGTTAATACATAAATGAATGAATGAATAAATGCATAAACAGATAACTGTTATAAAACCCCATCACTTCCTTCTTAACTTAGCTACTGCTGTAACTCGCTATATATACAGTCTGACAGTATGCGTGTGGTTCTTCATTTTAGGGAGATTGTTCCTCTCCCATTTAGTGGTGTTGCTGTTGGCGAGGCCCTAGGGTTTACCCAGACACTAGTAACACCATAACACGTCTGTGGCAGCCCTGACCAGAATTCCCTAGACACTCCAGACATAGAAATAAATGACCGAAACCTTTATGCTCTAGAGCTATTTTTCATTTAACTTGCCGTAAAAATCAAATTTTTAGTTTATTAGCACCAACCCTATCGATTGACTGCAAATTTTAAATCCAATTACATAGCCATTTTTTTTTATCGTTTTGGTTAATGTCTTGGATTTTGCTAGGCCTATATAGGTTATATAGACCGTCTCCCCTGGCACCAATATAATAAATATATTATTCTTCATTATGTCTATGTTACATTTGGCTGAAATTTATATAGCTTTACATTAAATAATAATTAAAAAAAAGAACAGATTGTGCAAGCAGGCTCGGATACCTACAGGAAATTTTAAGGATATTTGTCAAAAATATAACCTTAACACGATCTTAAAACAACTTTTTGCGAAGTATATTTTGAAGGTGAATTTTTGCAAAACTACAAATCAGTTTTAAATTTTTCATTCACACATAATCTGAACTTTTAACAAAATGCTATTGAAATAATGATTTTGATTGGCTCTTGTGATCTAACAACTTTCTAGCAATACCCCATATGACATTGAAGAATACCCCAAACCAAAAACTAAACATATATTTATATATATATATATTGAAAATCGGATCTATCCCATTTCGAGTCATATGTTTGCTAGCAAAAGACCACTTGATTGTGGCGACACTTTTGACAAACAAATGACATGCTGTCACTGTTATTGTGTAAGCGTGTAGGTCTTCTGCACATGTTTTGTTTAATGAATACTTTCCAGCTCAACTATTATAGAAGAAAAACTAAATGTGTTTGCAATTCAAATTCATCTCTTGCCTCGAATTTCCATAGATTACAAATAGGTCAAGGTTGCCAAGCTTGATTAAACTTTCTTCGATGTCTGTAACTCTCCAGCTGAAGAAACATCAAGATGGACATGCTAACCTTGACCAAGGCATCTTTCACTATGTTCATCCAACCAGTATCAATTATTCCTCCTTTTCCCATCGGCGCGGCGTTTTACAGTCTCAATGCTTACCCTTTCCACATGTATACTAATGAACCATGACAGCAATCTTGGATGTTTTGTTTATTCCATGATGCACGCCGCGATTATGTAAACTTTGTATTAAAAAAGTTTGACGTATCTTACATACATTTCCTTGCTTTCATCTGGGATTCTGCAGAAACGACTTTACTATCGCTTTATATGATCTATTGCAATTCACAATGCTCACTAAAAAACTAACAGCACAAGTAGATAGGATGTTATTCTGACAGTGGTGTTGACGAATATGAGAACAGTATAAAAGAACAGCATTAGATGAAACTGATTCCAATGATGTATCATTTTATATCATTTCGATGAAGAACTAGCACTCTGGTTTTTGCTGTACAGTGGCAGCACTGCAAGGGTGAATGGAATCGCCGTATTATTTTCAATTAAAAAAGTTTATTTTGAAACCCCGCCAAATGAACCCATGCACCATAACATGCCTTCCTCTATCATTTCATGCTACCGGCATCATTATTAAAGGGGAATTACACCCATACAATAATGTATAGTCAGTAAATGAAGAAAAATCAGATGAACAAACTGTGAAAATTTGAGCAAAATCGGATAANTGTATTTTATGCCAAACAAGTGGGGGGGGGGGCCGTGTTTTTTACACCTTGGTCGCGTCGGAGACGGGATTCATGAACACAGTCTCTTTCCTCCTTCTTTTCCCTCTTTCTCCCTTTTCTTTTTCTTTTTTACTCCTTTTTTTTTGGAAGCCCAAGGGGGGGTTAAACCCCCTAAACCCCCCCCCCCGTAGATCCGCCACTGTTGTATACTCATGAATCGTGAGAGCAATCTTGGATGTTTTGTTTCTTTCATGGTGCCCACCGCGATTAAGTTATCAGTATTTTTTTACAAGAAAATTGTGATTTCCGTGCATCTTGGCTTCTGCAGAAATGGCTATACTCTATTTTGGGGCACGGACTGGGAGGCTCCCGCACTGTTCACGACTTGTTTACGCATAGTTTACGGCGAATTCACGAGAAGTTCACGAATATGTGCCCATTCATGACAGTTGTGTCATGGCTCGCACTGCAACCATTGGCCCGACGAGTTCATGAACAGTTCGCGCATATTTCACGACCCGGTCGCGAAATTTTGACATGAACATTTCAAAATTCTCGTCCCGCAGTCATGAAATGTTTGCGCACACTTCACGCCAGTTCACGACTAGTTTGCGCACTGACACGACTCGAGTCGTGGCAATGTGTGCCACAAAATCGTGCAAGTGTCAGCCTGGCTTAACAGCACGGGTGATAAATTAAACATATTCCAACAGCATTATTTGTATTTTAGTGAAGAACGAGCTCGTTAGTTTTTGCAGTGTAATGGCTGCAATACCAGGGTGAATGCCACCACCCGTTTTATTTTCAATAAAAAAAGTTAATTTGGAAACCCCGCCAAATGAACCCGCCATGGCTTGCCTGCCTCTATCATTTCACGCTGCTGACACCATTATTAAACGCCTGAAAATCTGGAGTATCCAACCATTAATTCTTCGTTATTTTATGCTCCAAAGAATCATATGTGAACCCCGCCAAAATGACTAACACCTACAGATTATCAGTGTAAAAAATCAAGGTCAACCAGTGTCATTTCATGGTTGATACATTATGAAATTCGCGAAAACCATGATTACCCGACCATTCATTCCTCGCAAATTATTTTCCAATAATTCATAAAAACAAAATTGCTGTCGTCATTTTCCACTACAACGCCATCATCTGGAGAACCCACTGAAACGATCACCTTAGTCTGTAAGCCCAGACTCTCGGCATCGAATTCTCAAGTGCATAGTACAAAGTCTGTATTCAAAGACTAGTCAAAGAATGCTTCCAATCATTATGGAAGAACCAATGCAGTTTGTCATGTAGTCTAAAGCCAGGCTGACACTTGCACGACATTGAGCCACGATTTAGTCATGACAAGTCGTGCCAAGTTGGGGCTCGAACTGGGAGGCTTCTACACTGTTCACGACTTGTTCACGCATACCAGTAGTTCACGATGAGTTCACACATAGTTTTCGAATGCGTGCACATCGATGTCCACATTGACACGAACTGGCACGACGATTTGACGCATAGCTTGCGCATAGTTTCCACATAGTTTACGCAATTCCCGCATTGGCACGATGAGTTTGCGCAATACGGACGGTGTCGTCTGCCAAGCATCCTCCCGCTTCGTTCTGATGAGTTCACGAACAGGTTGCGCATAGTTCACCACCCGGTCTCAAAATTTTGTCTCGACCAAAATTCTGATTATTACAAAATTCTCGGCCCGACATGGCATGCAGACACGACGAGTTTACGAACACTTCACGCCAGTTTACGACTAGTTAGCGTACTGGCACGACTCGAGTCCTGCCAATGAGTGCCACAAAATCGTGCAAGTGCCAGTCTGGCATAAGATTGCAGATTCTGAATGCATTGCATATTATGTACACAACAAAAGCCAATGGTCTGTACATGCAGACTACCCTCACCTGGCGATTACTTTGAAATCACCCCTCCATCATCACTTCGTAACTAATTGCTGTCCGTTTTTGGCTTGCTCTTGATTAAGCGCGGGAAAAATCACCACCTTGCACTCAGCCCGGTGGCCAAGAGCAGATGTTTTCGTATACCTTGATTCTTCTGACGTCATAATGCATCGACTAATGACGTCACCTCTCCTGCTTATCGAATTATTCAAGACTTTGAATGTTGCAAAGTTGGGAGCAGTGGATGTCTTAGAATACGTTGCGGAAAAAGTAAAGCTCAAAGCTGTGATTATTATTAGGAGTGACTCATACACACTTAGACACTCTTTAATGATTATATCATGCTTCTCTTATTTTAGAGGGACCTTCATTACCAGAACTATTTTGAGAATTCTATATAGGGGACAAAATGGTTCATCTAGTTAAACCTTGTTGGTAGATCTACGCATTACCCGACGACCCAATGGTGACCCTAACACTGAGGTGTGATTCAGTGGCAGGGGTTATCATTGATTGCAGGAAACAGTCACCAGTCGTTCGTTGAGTACGAATATCTGCTATGAAACACATCCCAGGAGTCGTGTCTGCCTGGGAAGCCCTTGCGAAAAGGGGAGGTTGGTTAGGGGCTGCTGCCCCCATCAACTCTTTTCCAGGGAATTTGTACAAACATTACAAACAGCATGTGTAAAATTTGTAATACAAAACCCACCACTTTAAGCGCCTCCCCTTTTGAAGATGTTCCCCGATCCTATATACTATCCTTCTAAAATTCCATAGCCCTCGACTGCAATTATTATTCATTGTGAAAATCTCACACGTTACCCTTTCAATATCACGAAATATTTTCACATAATACTTTTCTCCTCAAAACTGCAAACGGAGTACCAATTTCTCACCCTTGCGTTATCATTACACGAATGACTACCCATTTCGGTTGTCCAAATACGCGACAGAAATTGCCTCTCGAGTTCGTGTTTGAACTTCGTGCGTAATCGGAAAGAAAGTCTGGAATGAAAGTGAGGATCACATTATGCTCTTCCATCGGGTGACATTGCAAATACATCGGTTTAGATCAAAGAATATCTTCGTCTTCAATTTTGGAAGTAATCCGCAGAGGTTTGGTTTATCTCTCAATATCCTGCGACATCTTTTAAAGAGATACTTGACATTTCGCGGTGACGATAATGTTTATGAGAAATTGATCGAAAGATCCGCCGAGTGTTAATTATGCATGTTATTTTGGTTATAAACCGTCAGGTATATTTTTACTAATGAATTATACATAGAGATGATAATGTATCTAGGTAATCTAGATTCCCTGGTAACTACTCAGGATCAGTTTAATTAATTCTTAATAAGTCTCAATGACATTGTAAAATAAATATGTATACGTATCATTTCGTTCACCGATAGAAAGGAAATCGCATGATTGATTCCAGAGCAAAGTCGGCACTGAACATTCTTTTTTTAATTCCTAATACCGTTTAGAAATCAGCATCTTCCACTAGATAAAACGGTTTGGAAATCTAAACCGGCATGTTGATTTTTTTTAGCAACAAATTAAATTCGGTTTGATTTAGAACTTTCAAGGAATAAAATGTGTTGAATTTAACACCGAGGTAATAATAAATATGTCACTTCTGTAGGGAGTCAATTCACTTTCATGCCGGTGTTGTTCTAACACTTTTCTGGTGTTGCCCAATATCAACACCGATGTGGTGTGCAATCAACGTCTAACGATTTTTGCCATGTACATTTTTTATACGTATAAATCAGTTTTAGGAGAAATGGCGCTTAAGATAGCCTATTTAAATATTTTGTGAGCTGCAGTAAATATATCATCATAATGCAGTTTTCCAATGGCGAATCAGAGCATGTTCATAGCTTGTTTAAATAAACCCGACCCATAAATGGCTTAATTATCGCGAAACAAAAATAACGCCGTTCGTCCTTTTCTGCCACATCACACTACCTTAAATGCAAAATGAATGCGATTTCACACTCCACACACAATAGCACTGGAAAGTCAAATCATCTTTACCGATGTCCGCTTGTGGTACATTCCTCGAGCGTTATGTGGGAATAACGGTTGGGTGGCATTTTCAAACTAAATCAAGACAATACGTGCAAAAGACTTCTCCTGATTTTGTACATATTTATATCTATGTACATGTATGTAAAACAATTTGTGAATATATCAGCTGTTTTATTTCAATGTCTGCATCCTGACCATTACGAATCCATACCTTTGAGTGCGCAACATTCAATAGACTGCCGAAGCAGTGTCCGTGCTAGCAGGGTAGTCATTGGTTTGGATTTGTAACAGTTCCAAGATTCACCCTCCTCATGGCCTCCTCCTCCTTACGTAGATAGACCCTCCATCCTCATCATCGAACCCATGAATCTTTACCCCTCTAGATGGGACACAAACCGTCACCATGGCGACTAAGACTGCATAGTCCGTCACCATGGCAACAATGCGGTTCGATGTTAACATTGACGGTAGCGACGGTGGTGTAAATGACATCGATCATGTTCTGAGTTGATCTAGCACTTGTCTGAGTGTCGAATGGACATAATCCATGTTTTTCCTTCGTCACTTCGGTGCCCCCGATTTGTTTTCTCTTCGTGCTCGTCTAGCTTTCGATTTCGTGTCCATGCTAATCCATGTTATAGAGAAGGTGACACTATTTTTTATGCGGAATGCCTCTAGCGGGTTCGAATCAGTCTTCGTTTTCTTACAGCGCAGTTGAATGGATTTTTTTTGCGAAATGGCACTGCAAAATATAAGAGATAAACAATGATGGTGTTGAATTTTACACCAACTCCGCGTTCACCATTTTAGGGGTCGTCTAATTTTAAACAAGCAAAACAAAAAAAATCAGGTATAATTTGGCGCCCCTCAGTAATTTTTGCGCCTATTTTAAATTTGGCGCCCTCCTAAATCAGCGCTGAACCAAATTGATTCAACTTTTTTCGTGTAAAAAAAGAAACACACATTGCTATATTTTAGCGTTATATCACAATTACTCGATCGTCACCATTGTTGTTTAAACACTTTTTAGTGTTGCACATTGCGACAACAAATATTTTTAGAGATGGATTAACGCACTGCAGGTATTTGTGTTACAGCAAAGTCACAAAAATGCAACTTCCCATTTACGAACTTCAATATTTTTGAATACATCTGTTGCAAATTAACTCAATTTTGAAGTAGTCAATGGATAATGGAATACCACTTACCAATGGATTTTTGTCGGAAATCATTATCTAGGGGAGAAAGGGGTTAACCAGTCACCATTTACTTCTTTTCGTTACTTCTTTTCATTTGCTCAAACAGTAATATTTCTCACTTCACAACTTCTCTCTCTTACCCATTCACCCTACCCTTTCAATTATTATTATCCATCTCTCTACCTTTCATCACCTGCCCACGTTCTCTATTTTTACATGTTAAATATTAGCCAATATATCCAGTTTCCCCATTCTCGCCACCTCGTAAAAAGATAGAGAGTGCAGATACAAATTTGTCTTGATACAATTATATATAACTTTTTACAAATCAAATTTACTTTCGAATACGGCCCGGTAATTACAGGGATAACAGATTTGCAATCACAAAGCGTCCATCTCGCGAAATTGTAGGTGTCACAGAAATCTGGCCATCATTTCGGCGGCTCATACTTAAATAATGACATAATGCCTCGCTTACAAGACGGGCTGCAGGTGTGAGATAACTGGCGTATAAAATTTGTCAAAGTAATGAAGAAATCTGGACTGATTTGTCATTTCATGCGCTGACCCAGAAGGGGGTGATGGAACTGCTATAACCCCCATTTGATGGGTCGCATTGGGAATCATATTTTTCTTTCAATGTTGGTTTTGTTTTGTTTGTTGTTGATGTTTCGTAGTTATGGTGTAGTTGTGTTGTTGTTGTTTTTTGCTTGTTATTTGTGTGTAGAGGAAGAGCGGGACAGATGGCTTCAAATTTGTTCTGAACTTGTCTAGAGCTGCTTTTTTTATTGATTTATTTTTCTAACAGACATTTATTCCTCATTTATTCATTGGATGGTATAAAACGCTAATATATGCTACCTATTAAAGTAATTTCATATCAGTGGTTCCATGAGGTTTTACAAAAAAAAAAACCGAAAATAAAAGTAATCGGGATAAATTGTGCCACACCGTGGCGGGTTGGCACATTAAGGGGTGGGATGGTCATTTGGCCCCATGACGGAAATAGAAAAAAATGCACCCCCGATTAAGCGGTCCCTGTATCATAGCTAAAACGTCAATTCGTACAGTAATATCAAAGATGTACATGATAAACTTCAAGTGTCATGATTTCTCGTCCTGATTTGGGCGACTCATGAATGAAGTCATTACATGATACGCGTTGCTCGCTTGGAAAACTGGATAAAGGTGTGAAAAATCTGATGCAGAAAATTAGTCAAAGTAATGAAAAAATCTGGCTCGTTTTTACCATAACTTCAGAAGCATCTTTTATTCATGTCTCCTTTTCATCTACCCACAAATCCTTTTTGCTTCTTTCCCATCTCTCCCTATAAATGTTTATAAAATTTTTTCCACTCGTGTAATTTTCTCTCTCTCTCTCTCTCTCTCACTCACACACATACACACACAAGCACACACAAACAAACACACACACATACAAACAGACACACATGCATACATACTCTCTCTCCCTTCTCTCTCTCTCTCTCTCTCTCTCTCTCTCTCTCTCTCTCTTTCTCTCTCTCCCTCTCTGTCTGTCATTTTCTAAATACGAAAACCCTGGTTTTGTATACTCTGTTTATTCTGGAGTACAGTACCCGCCTGTATATCTCGCCAACCATCACAAGATGTATCTTCTTACAAATCAAATCGACGCTGGAATATACGGCTCCATAATTACTGAGATTTCATCTTTGCTCTCGCAGCGTCGCCAGTCCCCCGATTAACCTCATCAAGTTTGGTTTAGGTGTCACAACATATCGAGACGGCACAAAATATGTCTAGCGCGCCAAGCTAAGTCACAAGTCACGAAAGACGGTCTAAACATGTGACGAAAATCACACGGAAAGTCGGTCAGCAAAATAAGGAAAAAAGCGGGAAAATTTTTGAAGTGGCTGCGTCCCTCGATCGTCTGCCAGATCAAGACATTTGACCGAATTTAGGTGTTGATTCTCCAAGTTTGCCTGACGACAAAAGCAGTTTATGTCTTGTTAATGCTCGTTTCTGCACACGCCTCAGGCTCGTGATTTGTTATAGGGTACAGGAGATCAATGTTGAGGATATAAAAAGATGTTATTTGCTCTCACTCATGGGATTGTCTTTCTTTCTTTCTTTTTAAATTGTTTGTAACAATTTATCCAACGGATTATTATCGTTTTAAATTCTTTCGTGTTTCCTTTTCTTCTTCTTCTTCTTCTTCTTCTTTTTTTTTTTTAAAGTTTCGCTATTCAAAAGCCCTTTTCCCATAATACAAGACACGTTTGGTTAATGCAAAAAATGTACAAAAGATTAGATTTCCACTGGCTTTAATTTTCAGTATCAGTATCAATATCAGCATCCGTATCGATCCCACTGCAATTTTCTATGTTGTACACAATACACATTAATTTGCCGGGTATCCCAATACACCTCATATGGGTTGAGTGCAGCACGATGGGGATGAATTTCTTTCTAAAGGAAATAACGCCATGGCTGCTATCCGAACTGCACAGCAGTGCCACCATACTTCACATGCCATTTACACATACCTATTTGCACATAATCACCACGATATTTCTCTATTTTGGGGTATTTTTTCATCTCTATCCACTTTCCTTTCCTTTTATCTGTATCATCATTCATGTCTTCCCTTAAGACTTCCACTCCCACGCCTTGGCACTGCATCCGTCTTGCTCAATTTATCGTCATTCCATGCTTCGCCTTGCATTGCCGAATTCCCATTGCCACTATCTCACACCCCTCTAACTTCCCTTTCTCCCTCTCTCGCTCTTTTCTGACCACCCCTTTCTCTTTCTCTCCCTCTCTGTGTGCACACATTCCCTCTCTACGCTTTTATCTCCCTCTGCTATTATTCTTCTCTCACATTTCTGTCACTGCCCAATTTGTTCCCATGATTCTCTTTGTATCACTTGTACTTTTCCATTCCACCTCTTCGAACTCCATTTCTTTCTATTTCTTCTATCCTCTCCTCTCTCTCTCTCTCTCTCTCTCCTATGCTCATTTTCCTCTCGCTCTCCCTGTGCTTCCCTCTTTCTATACATCCAACCAACTCTTTGAAGTATACCCACTCTCTCCGTCCTCCTTTCAGAGACTAAACTCTCTCAAAGTCTATACCCCCTCTCTCTCTCTCGCTCTGTCTCTCTTTCTATCCGTTGTTAATTTTTCACTCCCCCGTCTCTCTACTTACACCTCTCTTTAAATCTATCCACTCCTCACTTTTACCCCCCTCCCTCTCTCTCTTTCTCTCTCCCGCTCTCTCTCTCTCTCTCTCTCTCTCAAACACCCCTCTCTCTTTA
>BQKZ01005279.1:0-16989 GCA_036244855.1 Temnopleurus reevesii | reverse complement strand
CGTTCGTAACCTCAATCCAGGTTGTTCGATTCCCATGATGGTTGGATGTATACAATATAATCATGATCTCTATCTCTACGACACGTATAGCAGGCGCCGCGGTCAATGGCCGATATATACACTACAAAATCCAGTGTGTTGAATTTAACGCTGGCTCTCTGTCATGTCTGTTCATAATGCTCATTACACCAACATCTAAGGTGTTAGTTTCAAGCCGATTCAGTGTTTGTATTGGATAACACCACGTGGTTATGAATTAGCACCAGTAGTATAGTCGACTGGTTGAGTGAGGGGAGGGGGTAGGGGGTATCTGACAGTAACTTTGATACTAACCTAAATCCAGGTTGCTCGATTCCCATGATGGTTAGATGTATCTCATCGTATACAATATAAGCATGATCTCTATCTCTATGACACGTACAGCACGCGCTGTGGTCAACGGCCGCTATACACTACAAAAAACCAGACTGGCTATCTGTCGTATCTGATCATTACATCAATAGTTAAGGTGTTGATTTAAAGCTCATTCGATGTTCATACTGAGCTGGGCAACGCCAAGTCGGTGTTGAATTAGCACCAATGTAGACTCAATTTGATTATAATTATGTTAGATTTAACATAAAGTTACATAATATTTTTGATCACCAATAATAGTTTTATTCCATTTCAATATATAATCAATTCAATTCCTTTCTAGTGTTGCTCTAACACTTTTCTGATGTTGTTTTGAAACCCTTTTTTTGGTGTTGTCTAATATGAATCCCGATTAAGTGATAGGTTGTCACCCTGGTTCTATGTTGTGTAATGTTCCACACCAGCAAATGATTAGAACGGAAGCAATTTTGAACTAGACTGGTTCCAATATTAGCATTGCTTATATTATTCAAAGAGAGCAATCCACACTTTTCTTTTTTTCAATGTTTAATCAACGCAATTGAACAATCCCTCGTGTTGTTCTAGCACTTTTTTTATATTGGATATATGATGAATATTGATATGAGTCGGTGTTAAATTAACACTCAATGTTTTGCAGTGTACAGACCACCTCTCCGATCCTCTCACGCTACTCACTATAATAGCTACATCATGTTTTTAATTATCTCAAGACATGTCTGAGCATAATTTGGGAGATGATTTCACAAAATTTCTCTCCGGCTATCAATTTCTCCTCCCCCGCCTTCGCGTTTAATGAATTCAAAGACACGCATTCTATTTGTATAGGCGATACGATAGGCAGGAATACATGGCAATGCAATTATTAGGAGTTTAGTTAGGTTTGTAAAAGATCTTTAATTGACGTGGACGAATGTTTGTAATTCAAATATTCTGTGTAATGTCGTGGCTCGAAAAACCTATCGCGTTATACGTCTAAAACATATTTACTTATTTATCTATGTAAAAACAATAAAATACAAGAAACGGCATAATGTAATTCGGTATTGGCTGATAGATAAAGGAAAATGACCCATGATACAAGCAAGTTTACAAAAGTCTGGACATTCATTTGTTGATTTGAATGCAGCAATGATGAAATCGGCCTGGAAAATTTTTATTAGCGCTCAAGTGAGGTGTTTTTTAAAGAAAATAAGAAAAGGAAAAAAAGTAAAAAACTTGCAAAGTTTTGACGCTTTAATGTTG
Source organism: Temnopleurus reevesii (assembly GCA_036244855.1). NCBI lineage: Eukaryota > Metazoa > Echinodermata > Echinoidea > Temnopleuroida > Temnopleuridae > Temnopleurus > Temnopleurus reevesii. The sequence goes on along the minus strand of BQKZ01005279.1, from coordinate 15,351 downwards.
CAAAGTGTCAAGCTTTTATGCATACCGTTTCGTCGGTCGCGTTCAATTACTCCTTTAGGAATTCACTCTTTCTCGGAACATTGCAAATTGCGATCGAATGAATCAATGTTGACACATCTCATATTGATGATGGTAATATCGAATGTGACCGAGAGGAAATTGCTTTAAAAGGGGTTTTCCCCCCAATCTTACCCATTCCAAATTAGCAACAAATCATGCACAGCGAAAACTATCAATGAAAGAAAAAATACTCCTTTTAGATTTTAATATGATTACTCTCAGTCATTTGCCTTTTGGCTATGAATTCAATCAGGGAAGGCAAGAAGCTTGGGGAAATTGATGGCTATTTTGAAAATTGATTTTTTTTTTTTAAACGAAGTGTAAAGTACGAAATTGTATTCGTAAGTCAATATTGATTAAAAGTATTCCATATCTTAGTTCCGACTTTTTCTTCTCTTGGGAACTTTATTTTAACTATTTTTTTTAGACTTTGGTAAATTATATGTCTCAGGCACGTCAAAAGACTAGGCTTTTTTAAATTATATTTTGAGGATTCGAGAAAAAAAAGTTTTGATGGATCGCATTCCGGCTGAGTTTGATTTCCATATAGAAATACTGACAAGAGAATTGTTTCCCTTTTAGAATCAAATTATCGAAAGGGAAAATTCTAAATGTAATGTGTAAGAATACTATTATTTACTCAATGCAATATTTAAACATATATTTATCATGTGAAAACATTGCAGCGTTTCGAGATCCCCTCCTCGTTGGAATGAACATGATACTTTTTTAGTATGATACTCTTGATTTTCATATTTTTTTAAAAAGAAAGTGAACAAAATAAACGTTTTAATATATCAATATTTTTGTATACACCTGTAGGATGTTTTATTCATTAAGTAATAATTTAAAGAGAATATACAAAGCGTGTATCGAATAAAACAAAATCATATGGAGAGTGAGAAGGAGATGATGTTAATTTGACAGACGGATTATATTTCATAAATCTGTTTGTAGATCTACTCTCTTAATTCCATAGATTTATTTTTAAGTCCAAAAGATTTATTCTTTAAATCCACTGCCGGCTTGAGATATTTTAAAATAAAACTCTTCTTTGACTTAAAAATTTAAAACTGTTAAAGTCTTATGAATCAAATCCATTATGACTTAAAAAACAAGTCTTTTAGATTTATTATTAAAACTTTTTTGGATTTATGTATGTTAGAAACAACTCTCTGTCGACTTAAAATTGTAAGACAATGAAAGACTTATTTTCAAAAAGTCTTAGCGACTTAATATTAAGTCTTAAAGTCTCAACAAAGACTTAAAATTTAAGTCTTCGGAATTAAGAGAGTACGCACGACTCTACGAACGACGGGTGACCCTTTCTCAGGTGCGATTCGGCGACAGGAGATATCATTGATTGCAGGAAACGGTCACCAGTCGTTCGTAGATCTACGCACGACTCTACGAACGACGGGTGACCCTTTCTCATGTGCGATTGGGCGACAGGAGATACCATTGAGTGCAGGAAAGGGTCACCAGTCGTTCGTAGTGTCGTGCGTAGCTCTACGAACAGCTTTATGAAACACAACCCTGGAAAGATTAGGCCACAAGTATTTGTTTGATTGCCGTCGATCTACCAAGCCTCTGAAAATGACCCGACCTGAACTTAGTTTGAAAGCACATACCCTAGACTTTCGGTGCGTGCGTGCGCAGAGCCTGCAGACACACAATGCATACCCTGTATCACTCTATGTGTATATGCGCACAACGAAACCCAAGGGTCTGTTCTGGCAGACTAACCTGAACTTGCTTTCTTTTGCTCGAATTGAAAAAATAAGAAAAAGAACACAAATCATAAATACACATGTAAAATGTAAAAAGGAAAGTAATTCAGTCGGAACTGGCATTTAACGTCGCCATCGTAAAGACATGTCCACGGTATACGAACCTCGATCATCCGATACAACAACCCCATTCATATATAACTGTAAAATATACAGAACTGATATACAACATACATCCCACCCCGAGACTTCACATATTAATGCAAATCCAGTCACCCGCTCGATTGAAACACGATTAAATATTCATGTAAATTGAATTTATTCAGACCATGCTCCCAAACTCTTTGAAATATGTGTGATCTGAATTAAGGGGATAGTCAGTACTGATTGATAGCCTTAGAGAAAACAAAGTGTTTATTTTTAGGAAAAGGAAATCAAAATGCATGTTCTCACACCGCCCTATCACGTCTGTATATATATCAGGTTTCATTATTGATGATCTTTACGTGTTTCGAGAGAGATAATCTACCTCTAAAGCTGCTCGCTTCTCTAGATGAAAATAAGCACTGCTTTTGGGCCTGTAGCTAGGTTTTTAGGTTGGCTTGCAAACTTGAAAAATCGGGCCCTTTCGTGTTTGTTTGTTTTTGTTTTGTTTTGTTTGACCATAGCGAACTGAAAAGAAAATGTTTAAACAACCCCCCCCCCCCCAAAAAAGGGAAAAAATACAAAGCAATGGTTATTCTAATGTAGGCACCACTGAATATAAAAAAGAAAATGAGAGGGGTACCAGTGGGTAGCTGTGTATTACCCTTTTTAGGCTTGCTAGTATCAACTGAAAAAATGCCTGGTAAATTTCAAACACATTTTCCCACAATATCTAGCTATCTATTTATCTATTTTAATAGCAAAATACATGATAAGATGAATTTTGATCAATTGAAATACTAGTGTCCTGATGTGGATCCTGCTACACCCACGGTAATAATAAAGATAACAAATCTTGTATGCATAACGTGACAAAATAAATTGTATGTCTTGTTATCATTGCATTTCCTTCTTGCGGTAAGAGTGGGATGCTCAGCCCCCATAATACCTTCACCTACCCTGAGTGGTAATCCAGAACGTCAATTTTGAACATGCTAACTGACATTCACTAATTCTGAGGGATCCATCGTCCGTGGTGGGATAAGCATAGAATCAGACAGACGCTAATTCTCAGATATCTTGTGTTATGCCCCGGTCACATAGGGCCTCGGAGGCAACACGATTCAACACGACTCATTGTCAGTTCACAGGTGGCTGCCTGCAAACAAAGAGTCGTGTTGAATCGTGTTGCTTCCGGGGCCCTCTGTGACCGGGGGCTCAACTCCGATCCACCGAGGTACGACAGCAGTCTAATTTTACACGGTCAATACCCGTACTTACCCGTACTTAAGGTGATCTAGTAAATAAGGTGATCTAGCCTCGAGTCAAGACTTTTAACATCATTCTCTCAGCACTGTGCATTTGCGATGATTTGTTTTAGTTTGCTTGCCCTGCACCCATCAGCTGGTATATAGAAAAGGTCAATTAAACTAAAAAAGGCGCAAAAAAAAATNCTCAATGTCAGTTCACAGGTGGCTGCCTGCAAACAAAGAGTCGTGTTGAATCGTGTTGCTTCCGGGGCCCTATGTGACCGGGGGCTTAACTCCGATCCGCCTAGGTACGACAGCAGTCTAATTTTACACGGTCACTACTCGTACTTGTGGAGAGAGAGCCTGCGTGTGATGTTACTCTTACAATATTCAACCTAATTCAGTTTGGAAGTCTGGCGATCTAGCCTCGAGTCAAGACTTTAACATCGTATTTTTAGCACTGCGCATCTGAGATTAAATTATTTAGTTCGCTATAATAGCCCAGCACTTATCAGCTGGTTAGACAGAAAGGGGAATTTAAACTCAGAAAGGCGCAACAAATATAATAGGGGGGGGGGCACTCATTATCAAGGCATGTCGAATCCCGGATATGCAAATTATTGTCAACGCTATACGAAGCAAAGTCTTTCTTTCAAAGTAAACTACTTCAAAACTATAGGTAAACGAATATACTAATTTTCTCGTTGATCACACCGTGCGTGAGAATGGTGTTAACTAGATTTATTTATCGGGTAGTTATAGTCAATATGAATGTAGAAAATTATTGCATTGTACAAAAAATGCACAATATTTTTAAAAAGAATGTATATACTTTTATATCTGATCATTTCTGTTATCAATCATAGTTCTTTAACTTACAATATAATTGATTTCACAATAATTTATTGTTGAAATTTATCAACGTCGGCCGTAAGTCTTATTGTATTATGGCTTACCCCTGAAAGTCTGCCGAATGTATGAATTATCAAAATCGGCCCAGTGTTTTGTATTATTACCGGATCTTGGAACCGGGATTAAAGTGCATACATGTTTAAAAATTATTGCATTTGCTTGGGAACATTTTATGTAATTTTTCATCCTTTACCACGTTAAATCTAAACGTATAATAAAACCAACAAGAAAGTAGGACTGGGGATGTTTCACGGTGCAATCTAATTTTTTTCGTGTCCTGAAACGAGGCTAATTCTGGCGGATAGATTACTTTTGGCGGATTGTCTAGCGGATTGCGGACTTAAATGGCCTAAATTGATAGATAACTGTTGACAACCCCCTCCAATACACAGACATTGCCATGGTGCATGCATTGAAAAGGATGTATTGTAAAGGAGGAGAGATAGAATTGGGAGTCCGAAACCGGGGAGAAGATGAGAGAAGGAGATGGAAATGGAACAGGGGAAGGAAGAAAACGAGGATAACGAGGGAGAAGATGGGAGAGAAAGAAAAAAAATACAATATGTTTGGAGAAAATGTAGGAGAGGAGAGAAATAAACGATCAAGAGAGAGGGAGAGAGAGATAATATGAATGCATTGAGAAATATATACAGATCAAATACTACATTGAGAGAGATAAAGATTCGGTGAGAGAGAGGGATAGAGAGAGAGAGAGAGAGCGATAGAGGAAAGAGAAAGGGGAGGGGGGGGGTACAAAAGTAAGAAGGCCTGAAAATTAACCGTCAAATTTGTTTCATAGAACTCTCTTCAGATTCTGAATTTTCTTTAATATTTTAAACTCAAAACGTTATAAAAAAAAATCCCAGTAAATGAAAATAAATACAATGTCGAAACTTATAGAGCTAGAATGCTAAAAAAAGGGAAAAACAGGAAAAAGAAGAGGGGAGAGGGAGAGAGAGAGAGAGAGAAACGAGAGAGAGAGAGAGAGAGAGAGAGAGAGAGAGAGAGAGAGAGAAAGAGAGAGAGAGGGAGGGAGAGAGAGTAGGAGACATAAATAAAGAGGAGGAATTGGATGAGAGTGCACGCAACAGAGATAGAGAATATAAACGAAAAAGAGGGCCGCATAATTAAACGTCAGAATAATCTGTTATTTACGACTCGCTTATAGATTGGAAATTAGGCAATGATGATGTATTTGAAATCCGGCCATAAATAACAAATAGTTATTGGCATCTGGCATCTACATCCACGTTCTATCCTCATACTATACAACCAGCTTTCTTTACGTAAATTCAGCATTTTCAGAAAATATCAAGCGAAGTTTGTCAAACTGGAATAGGTACCTATTTCTCCCCAATTATATCTTACATTATTTCATAAGTCATATAGGGGAACAATAATGTCCCATGATAATTGCTTGGGCTTTATATATTCTTACTATTAGGCTCTCTATTTATATCTTTTTCTTGGCGAACGAAATTTTAATGACATTCTTCTCCTCTATTTGTGTGTGGATATTCTTATGTTTACATTTCATGTTAAGTGCATCTTTGTTCTTATTCACATGATTATTCATACCAAACACTTGACCAAGAATATACCTTCGCTAAAAAGTAAATAAGCATGAAGTAAAAATCAATAAATGATTAAATACATTAAATGAATTAATAAAATGAATAATGTATAAGATTCAATGACGTTTCATCGGGCATTTTTCTAATATAATTCCTACTATTCCTAAATGATATTTGAAATCACGTCGTCTGTGGTGTCAGAAGAAGGGCACAAACTAATTTTGACTATTCTATGATAATCAAGATTGCAACATGTTTGATAATTATCCTGGAACTGTGTGGGATTGGCTAAACGAAGCAAAAGGGCTTTACAGCAATTTGTATATATTTGTCGAACCTCTTGCTCCAAAACTCCAGGCTTAATGCTTCTTCTGGCTCACATGAATGTTAACGTCGTTTTGATTTAATGAATATTCCTTTTAGTTATGATGTGTATCATTAATGAGCAGTATGAAACAAAAAACTTATAGAAATAATCAATATCCTCCAAATAGTTGAGTTAACGCTGTTCTGGCTTCAAACAGACGATATCAAAAGACATCAACAGCTGACTAAACAGAACCGATCAGTTTCATGTGTATACATTTCAGATATATTTGATGAGGGTGGCATTTCTTGAATGCACTTTGTCTGGGTACGGACATGCCGAAAATAGCCATGTCTAGACAACCACTGTCTGAGTATCGATCATGACTGTATCCATATCTAACGTAGATCGGAAGGGATATATCGCTTCCTATATCATTATCACGTGATTCAGTATGAAAGCGCACCAACTGGGATTAAACAATGTAGTCGGGCAGGTTTTTGCAGTCCAAATCTATGACAATAGGTCGCCGAAACCGAGATGGCGCCATAGACATGATAGACCAGCTTTCTGTTGTCAGGAATTACACGCAGGCTTATGGCATTATACAAATGGTATTGGATAACAGTATTCTGTTGATGTGATTTAGACCTCTCAAAGAACCCTACACAAGAATGTTAAAAGTACATTTTGCACAACGTAAATGTATTATTATTTTGTCAAGTGAATCGGCGTCCTCAAGGACAGTGACCATGTGCAAAAGAATGTATGAAGGCGCTCTAATTTGCAACCCACACCACCTTTACAACTCAGCACCCACCATTTCAGGACGACCCAACGTCCCTGTCTCTCCTAGGGTAATATACGAAGTCAATGGAGCTCGACTAACAATACTTTGTTCCAAACTTTTATAAATATCGTTGACAATATGACGGAGTAACTTCGATATTATTTTCTCTGAAGGCTTCGCGATTGCCTAAGATTGCCTGTGTTCTTGAAAGCCGACTATTTTCAAGCCAAGCTGAATATTCGAGGACACCATTTGGGGTCCTTCACAATTAGTATCTTCTTATTATAGACGCATTTCACCATCCATTAAATGACTCGGAAGCTTGTTTTAATGAGTCTCGTGTCCCATGGCCATTCCACGCCTTTTAATGCCTGTATTATACTCTCAGATATAATTGGGTAATTTATAGGCCTCACAGGGTTAGACTTGTGGTTGTTGGTTGGTTTGTTTGTTATATTTTCTGTAAAATAAAAAGCAGCTCAAAATTTAAAAAAAAAATCAATACAAATTAAAATAAACAAAACTGAAATAAGCACAAAGATAAATGATTGAGATGATATAGCTTTACGATAATGGCTCTATTCTTCCTTGAGGTCCGAATTTTATCAATGCCGTTTATGAATAATACGTTGACATTACTTTACTACTAAAGACTACAAAGTTGAAAGAGCCGCAAAATATATTACTTTTCATCAGTCTCCATGTTTGTTAGGCGAACTTTACGTATGCCTAGACCTAAAGATTCAAATGAATACCGACAGGGCAACAAGTGCTCATTCTTTTGAAATAAGCATAATTTTACATCAAACGTTTCATTGGCCCCGTGTTTGAAATAACACCCTTTCGTAAGATTAGCGACAAAATCTATTTTCAATATAGTAACCAGCAAATTGGGTCAAGCGGCTTTAAGGATTTCGAACCAGATGAGCGTCTGCCACCCTGCTCCCTATTGCATCCTCCTCCGTAATTCTAATAGATGGGAGATAAATCTGAAAAGTCCAGTGACTTTCCAGCATGGTAATTTTAATCTGTTGTTGATACTATATGGGGTAATGAGAATCACACGTGAGAGGTATATTCAAAACGCACGCTGAAAAAAAAATCTGCAAGGTTGAAGTTATTAGGAAGATCACTTTTTCACAGCCTTATCAGTTACTTAAAGACCTCAGCTTGACCGAATTCGCACTTGCCTACATTATTCAACAATCGAGAACTAAGTTGACAGAGAATACAGGTACAGATGATTGAAAATTAGATTCCACTTCGCTATTGCACACATTTATGTTAAAACTTGTTGTCCACCCCCTCCCAAGCACGGCCGGGATCAATATATTTGCGGGGGAGGAAAAACTTGATGACGACATGTTGTGTGCCGCTGTCTTGATTCACTTCAGTGATTTACACAGTTTACTTATGTATATGACGAAAATATTCCCTACATTGATACACAAAATCGCCAAGAACACAATAATTAAAGCTCGTATGTGTCTGAAAATTGAACAAGGATGAGCTCAGACAGTTAAAGAGTTGGTATGATTAACATTTATGTTACTCCGTCAAATAAAATTCCTTAAAACGTGATTTAAATTGTAAATTTGATTTTCACTCTTGAAACGAGCCGTCGTAATTTATTCAGGGCAGAAATGACAGAGCAAGATAATCTGTCAAGAATGTAAAGTAAATAATGAAGCGATCGTGATGAATAGCGCGTACAAGCATGACAAGCGGGGATGAATAGAAATTCCTAGGAGGCGCAGATTCAATGAACAATGGAAGTGCTGATTGGTTAATAAATTAGCGATACCGGCAAATTCTGTTGAAAAGTGATCGCACTATTAGGTGTTTTCGGCCCGATTTATGCAATATGATTGATAAGATGTGCATAAAACTATTCCCAGGTCTATCTTTCATTAGTTCTCTAAGCACATTATAGATAATTTCTAACTGTATACATATTCTTGATAACTTACAGGCGATTTTATGCATCGATGTAAGATATATTTTTGTTATGTACATAAGTAAACTGTGTAAATCAATGAAGTGAAACGAGGGAACGCACACAGCATGTCATCATCACCATTATGATCACATTTCCACCCCCTGCATTGGGAGGGGGCGGACAAATAATGTTTAGTGCTTTTTATTATGGTAACGAGAGAGAATTTGACATTCAGTTATCTGTATTTATGCTACATGTATATTAAGCCCTCGATTGAAGCCTGGTTGATTTTCCTCAAGCTCTGGTCTTTAAGCCCAAAAATAAAACGGTGACGAATCTATACTATAATTACCAACAGGTAAAGCTGTGTCAGGTGGCTTTAAATGTATGTATTAGTAATGGTCAGGGTGCAGAAATTGATATGAAACGAGCCGATGCATTACAAAATTCCTTTAAATGTAAAAAAATAAATGTGTACGAAATTGGGAGATTTTCGCACGGATTCTACATATGATCCAACTGTTATTCCTATGGACCACTATCTGAATTCGTGGCCAGCAAAGTAGGACGAAATGAATGGAGGTTCCGGTAGTATGTGTGTGTATTGTAAATTCGCATCTATATATGTTTCATGTGGGGCGGTGTGCGAGTGAAGAAACGACGCACGGCGTCATTTATGTTTTGCGATAATCGAGCCATTTCTGGGTCTATTTTATGCAATCAAACTTTGAAGACTCTAATTGAAAATCTGTATTTTGTGAATAATTTTACCTCAGCCCACAGAGTAATAACAATTCTGAAGTGCCGTACCTTGCAAAAACTAATATGTAGGTCTAACGCTTTCGAGGAGCTGTCTTACACCCCTTCTTCCCTTTTACATCCTCCTCGTAAACTCTAATGGATGGGAGGCAAATCTGAAAAGTCCAGTGACTTCGAGAGTAATTTCAATATGTTGTTGTTGCCATCAGAGGCAATGGGAAACACACGTGATTGGTAATCTAGAACATACGTTGGGTTGCTATTTGAAGCCTGCGTCACACCTTTGCGTTTTTTAGCCTGCGTCGGCCCAGCGTTTTTGGAAGTAAAAAAACGCTCCCTTCACGCACAAAGACGCAGGTCATGCGGTGGACTGACGCTCGTCGTAAGTTCGTTGAGCGCAAGCCGAACGTCAGTCCACCATCTGATTTACGTTTGCTGTCCGTCAAGGGAGTGTTTTTAATTTCCCAAAACGCTAGACCGACGCAGACTAAAATGCAAAGATGTGACGTAGGCTTAAGGACCTGATGACATGCCACGCGTGTTGTATGTAAACACTTAGGATATTGTCATTATTACACTCTCAAGAAGTGTTGCCTGTTGAGGAATTGTGTCAATCGCAAAGTAATGTAGGTTTGAAACTCATTTCTTTGAACAAGGAAAACACCCACATTTTGATATACTGTACACATGTTAGTTTTCGCAAAATAATTAACATCGAATAAAGCATGATTGTTGGAAATATATTATAAATATGATAAATGCATTTTGATAATCTAGATCAAAATAACGGCAATACCATTTTCTCAATAGTTACTTTCAAACTCAACTCAGTGAGCACGAATTTCATCTAAAAAACAGCATTCAATCTTTCATGATATGTTGTTATTTTTCAAAACTTAACTTTACTTTAATAGCTCAATCTCAAAGAAATATACGTCGACACAGGCGCTTGATCTATCATATTTTCCTAATTGCAAGTTTCATTTATTAGAATTATAAGGTCAACCGAAGAGTCCACAGTAGCTTTCCTCACTAAATTGCAAACTATTCTCAAAACAATTTATTTTGAGCAAATGACTTCGTGCAAGATTTATTGGACGCGATTTTGGAGAAAATGAATGATCGAATCGTTAAATTGTTTGGGAACAGTACGAAAATAAATTGCAAATCCCATATCAACAGGCACCACCATGGAACAGTTTGAAAAGTGTGTAGGGGCCGCGTATTGTCATTTTTTCCTACATTACCACAGACTAAAACGTATTGGCTGAGAAGTGTGGGGTGCATTCCCCATCCCCCTCGTCTGCTCGTTCTGCGTTCCCCTCATATAATTCCTCCTGCTTTCAATATCTTTTATACCAATTCATTTCGTATTTCTCGTGAGTATAGAGTAACATTCTCTAAAGCTTCATCCGGCGTATCCCTTACATTTTAATCGTGGTTGGTACAGCTGCCCCGCGGAGCTCGGACAAAATAGCATCTCTTTGAATATTCATGAAAAATGCAAGTCAATATGAGACAAGAGGCCCCTTTTATTGTTGCGTCAAACATTCTGATCACGGCAGTAATATATTACGGTCGAAAAGATTTTATGCTGTAAAAACCTCGACGTGGTCTGTCACTAAACGTTGTCATAGCTGCCAACATGAGTCATTGGAAATTAGTGATGCTCCTGCTACAAATTAGTAAGGTTCACATATTGTACACTGGAATGTATGCTGCTAATGAAGTAAGAATTAGCAATCTTTACTGGGTTTACCACAAAACTTGACAGATATTAGTTTCAAATTAATAATGATTATTCAAACATTATGATATTTCGAAGATATGTAGTGTTCTAAGTGGGGCGTGTAAGAAAAGTATTATTGTAACCAAGAGGATCTCAAGAATACGGAAATTGTGTGTTATTTTTTAAATAGAATATATGAAGGATGACAGTGTGACAATGATTGTTTTTTATAAAAATTTTGATAACTTTATCATGTTTATAGGGAACACACAATAAAGATGTTTAACAATAAGAGAACAGTGATTCATAATGGGATCGGTCGATTGTTACTGCCTTTACTAGCAAATGAATACAGATTTATTATTTATTTATTATAGTCTTCTTTAAAAACAGGGTTGATGCATTCAGTTTGAAAACTGTTTTACAAGCACGCCATATGTACAATAAATATACATACATGAAAAGAAGATGAGGACATAATGATTAGGGGGGGGGGGGGGGGAAAGAAAAAGAAAGAGAGAAGGGAAGAATGGAGAATAGAAAAAGAGAATGATAGTGAGATATAGATACGGCGAAAATAATATTCAGAAACACTGTAAGCAGAAGGGACAAAGGACTGGGACAAAGTAAACAACTTCATTTAAGCCTTCACATTTATTTCATTATCACAAAAAAAGGTCCCAAGTGCGACTAACACGATATATACTATTTTCAAAGAATCTTGTCGAACGCAAATTCAATGGTCCTTTGTAATGCTATTCAAATCGGAACCGGTTTGCGATTGTTGTGTCCGCACAAATTATAGAATACATGGCGTACGGTTCTATTGTTTGTGCCCACTTAACTTTTCGGAAATAGTCTATATCGTGTTGACTCTTGTTCAACATTTTCCACAGAATATAAGAAGGATGGACATTTCTTTTATTTCCATCTAGCTATTGTTAATGCTTGAATGGAGGTTATTTTCTTTGTCCACAGCCTTTGTCCCTTCTACTCACATTGAAGGGAAATAAACTCTCAACGTGTCAGAAAACCCGCAACTTTTCAATTCCTCGTCGTATTCCACTCTCGGCTGTCAGATCTGCTTCCACACATTATTTGCATTCAATCCAACACGACGTAATCAAAGCCACAAAAGTACGCCACTTTCGACATTTTGCAAGTCATCGAACTTCTTGCGGTGAACTTCGGATACATAATACGCCCTTAAAGTGTTACCATAGAAATATTTTACTGATATTTACATAATTCGGTTTGTTGGGGATGAGAAAAACTAATAATAACAGCAATTATTCAGGCTTGTTTGAAATGTTTTGTTTTCATTGGGTTCTGACGACTGGCGAACATTTTCAATCGCTTTGTATTTTATCAAAATATTGTACAAATAAAACAACATCAAGAAACAACAGTTTCATTTCTTTAAATTCTATTTCAAGAATAACATAGTTTGTTTTTAAATAAGTTTTCATCTTTTATTAGTCATTTTTTATTATAAAATAGGTCTATAATATATCGGCCAGCTCAATCTCTTTTCTTCACATTTTGCCACTGACCAAGTTGTTGTGTTCATAATTTGGTATATTAATTTAGCATGTTTCTTTTCTGTAAATGTTTGTCATATTTCACTTGGCCCCAAGGGAGAACAGCGTCATATATTTTTTTTATGGTGCTGATTGGGCTATTCAGCAAATCATATCGAATTATGTATATACATCCATTGATTTTATAATAATTGTTGCTGTTATTTTGCGTAAATATGTTTTAATTGTTTTATGATTGGAAAATAAAATACAAAATACAACGATTATGATTTACCGTTAATTTTAATTGCATCTTTTGTGTTACAAGTTTGTCAGTATAGTGTAATTTTTCAAATTTTTTTTAAATTCTGATTTCCCGATGTATGTATGTATGTCTAAAGGGAGACCCTATCTAAAGCCATACATGTTATACCAGACTCTAGACTCCTCATATACTTGTATATCCGAAAATGTTTGGCATTGGTAATGATTTGGGGTTTCGTGTTGCACGAATCCAATCAGAGTCCTTCAAAATAGCCTCAACCATAACAACCATCCTCTCGAATTGCCAGTACACTAACCCTTTGACTGCTAGAACCGCTTAGTGCCTGCACAAAGCCTATGGGAATTACAGAACTTAGTAGTCAAAGGGTTAAAATGGATCCGGTTCGTTTGGGAAACTTCAAAGCCCGGCGCTACCCAAGATGAATTGAAGAAAATGACGAGGTCGAACAGAACCTAAATTTTTTCTAATGAGATGAGATCGAATGTTTCATCAAATGAAATTATTGTGTTGTTCGTCATTTATTGCCAATGTCCAAGTGTAATATATCCAACGAAGTTCGATATAAAAATGTCTTTGAGTTTATCGTAACCCTTTTGTTTACATTTGTGCATTATGTTTATGCACGGCTTTGTATGGCAATCTGAAAATTAAATTTTAGTTTTGTCTTTTTTATGAAAGATATAATTTGGAGGTAACTGAATAAATAATGTGGAGTTTAGAATCGGGCATCAGTTATGAATGGATTAATTTTTATATTCTATCCCCATTCTATCACAACAAGTAACAGTCGCAATACGACCATCATTTATTTTCAGATTTCAAGAAAATACTTCGAAATTCTGAATTTAAAAAAAGTTTAGCCTCAAGTTTAAACTGAACTTGGAGAGAAACATTGCAAAATACTATGGAAAGAGAGTGCGTATAATTTCAGTCGACGATATAACTCATGTGCTAAATTTTCTATAGCCTCCATTTTCGCCTTTGGTCATTTGTGATGGTCCTTGGTTGTTACTATCGAGTGAACCAGTGAGTGATTTCCATGGTAAACGAAAAGGAGTCTTTTCCTGTCGTCACTTTCTTGGCATCTATTTTTCCAAGATGAAAAGATAATGGTGCATGAAGCGTAAACCCGCTGAAGGATACGGCCTGGGGCAAACGAAGGGACATTTTTTGTTATTAATATGGCGCGCAAGTCTCATATTGCATATGGTTTTTACAGCGGCCAACTATCGAAACTTGTATTGTATGAAAATTAATGCAGATGAAAGGGGAAATAGGCGAAAACCTGTTAGAGCATTCACTTTGTTTGTTTATGCAATGAATGAGTAGCATCAGAAAGCGAACCCACAAGAACAAGCGCTAAAAATGTATAATGTTCCATCCATCCAAACTTGAGCCTTTACTCGTTGCTATGTCGGACAAGCCTTGGGCAAGCTTTGGGCTTGTCAAAAAACAACCTTTGTCAAGAAAAGTCGTTGTACTCATAGAAGTTACATGCATAAGTAAACCCGCCTATTGAAATGGCGCCTCGAGTTAGCCTGGCCTATCTTACAATGCTTATAAAGATTCAGGATACATTGAGGAAGCAAGCTTATATGACTCATCGCACCTCCTTTCATCTAACACATCATAATGATGATGAAGGAGGCTCTATTGTACTGATGACTTAGTGACCAGGCACAGAATAAGGCGACAAAATCATAGATCAAATTGAATCTTTAATGTGTCCTGTAGACTTTTAAAAAATTCAAAATGGCGTCTCAAATTGACCGAGCTTATCTAACATTGCTTTAGAGATTCAGGATACATGGAGGAAGCAAGCTTATATGACTCATCGCACCTCCTTTCATCTAACACTTCCAAATGATGATGAAAGAGAGTCTATCGGACTGATGACTTAGTGACCGAGCACGGAATGAGGCGAGAAAATCATAGATTAGATTGAATTTTAAGGTGTGTTGGCGATTGCTTGATTATATATGGCGCCTCAAGTTGACCGGGCTTATGTAGCAATGCTTATAGAACATAGGGATTCAGAATACATGGAGAAAGCAAGCTAATGTGACTCATCGCACCTCTTTTTATATAACACTTCCAAATGATGATGAAGGAGGGTTCACCACATAAATGACTTAGTGACTGAGCACGGAATGGAGCGACAAAAGCATATATTAAATTTGATTTTTAAGGTGTGTTGGCGATTGCTTGATTATATACGGCGCCCCAAGTTTACCCGGCTTATTATCCAGATACATGCAGCCTGATACAAAGCCTATGCAGGAAGCAAACTCAGTAAAATGGCGCCTCATGTTGACCGGGCCTATCTACATAACACTCTGATATTGAAACTA
>BQKZ01005278.1:23995-30458 GCA_036244855.1 Temnopleurus reevesii | reverse complement strand
GGATCCAAGCGGCCACAA
Source organism: Temnopleurus reevesii (assembly GCA_036244855.1). NCBI lineage: Eukaryota > Metazoa > Echinodermata > Echinoidea > Temnopleuroida > Temnopleuridae > Temnopleurus > Temnopleurus reevesii. The sequence goes on along the minus strand of BQKZ01005278.1, from coordinate 30,440 downwards.
ACTTGCGTCTAGCGGTGCCTGGGCGGTGTTTTAGCGGTGGTGAACTTTGTCAGAGCGGAAATTGCCCTCTCCTTATCGCTCGCAATCTTTTGTGCGGCTCAAAACCTTTTGCATTTTGGAGCGGAACTAGGGACCAGAGCTGATCCAGCGGTGCACTAGTGGATGCCAACGTATGTTTAGCGATGGTGAACGGTTACGAGCGGTAATGAATTTTTGTCTCCGCTAAAGGACCGCCAAGGCTACGCTCGGCCGGTGTGACCATACCTTAATATCGTGTTCGTGATATAAATAATTTCTGAAAATTGAGTGGGCCACAGACAATAGGAACGTACGCCGTGTATTCAACTGTGTGCATGGACACAACAATCACAAGCCGGTTCCGATTTGAATAGCATTACAGAGGACCATTACCATGATTACGTTCGACTTAATTTTTCGAAAATAGTTTATATATCGTGTTATTTGGTGATAATGCACTGTGATTATATTAAAGAAAAGAATTGTACAAAGTAAACAAGTTCCATTCAATTTATTTCATTTTATTCCATTTTCATTTATTTCGCCCCCCCCCCAAAAAATGAATATACATAACTTAACATGGATACGCATTATTTTGTCAAACTGTTACATGTTTAAAATGATACGTAAATGTTAAATCTTAGTTATGAAAGTAAAAGAAAACAGAAGTAATTTATATTTTGAGGAAACGGAGAGATCCACTCACTGAAAAGCTATGCTTTTGAATATATAATCATGATAATATAGCTAGATTCACACAAGAAATTTTACTCCCTCTTATATGGATGTCGTTTATCTCATGTTTGAACTGTGAAACTTTCTGCCATTGAAATGGAAATACATGATGTAATAAAATCAATCAATCTCGGAAAGATATACATATACATATTACATGTGCTCGAAATAGACATTTTGGTCAAACACGGTTTTCAATTACAGGAAATAGAATACGGGATTTCAAAGAGGAAGGTATATACTTTTTTCATATTTCCGCAAATTTTGTTGTCAGTTTAATTTATGTTCGTAATATTTTGTTGTCTTGATTTAGGCTTCTTTTGCAATATAAATGGTTTATTTTACTCAATAAAATCAATAAATAGATCACCCTGCGCCTGTGTAACGGGAGATTTAATATCAGGAGTGTCCAAACAATAATTTATGGACATCAAGAGGAGATAGAGTATTAGAATATACTTGTAGAAAGTGGGACTCATAACAGTTATTTTAAAGCCCAAGTACAGTTTTGATAAAAGCGAATGTTTTTATTGCCAAATGTTGTCTTCAAATCTATATATAAAATCAAACATGATATCATGAACATGCTGTACAAAAGATTGTGCGAAAAAATGAACAAGTTTTGGAAAAGTTATAACCTAAAATGTGCAAAATATTTTAGCGTCGTGTCCCCCGACGCTAATNTTTCAAAGAGGAAGGTATATACTTTTTTCATATTTCCGCAAATTTTGTTGGTATGGTATGGTACTTTATTCCCAATCGTTAAAAAGACATATAATATACAACATGATACGAAATAAGAATACATTTGGCAAATTTACATGTGAATAAAAACATAACTTGCAAATAATAAGATTGGCTGGATTGCCCTTTCAGAAGAATTAAAATAAATACTTCTGTTCTTCCAAGAGGTTCATATTTAATTTATGTTCGTAATATTTTGTTGTCTTGATTTTAGGCTTCTTTTTCAATAAAAATGGTTTATTTTACTCAATAAATCAATAAATAGATCACGCTGCGTAACGGGAGATTTAATGTCAGGAGTGTCCAAAGAATAATCTATGGACATCAAGAGGAGATAGTATTAGAATATATACTTGTAGAAAGTGGGACCCATAAAAGTTATTTTAACCCTAACTCGGCCAGAGTCAGAATCACTACATCACGATGGCTGCATGACCACATTGGAAGACGATATTTTTCACTGGTCGGGAAGTGGTAACAATTAAAACCAGAAACAACATAACCAACAATATTAACGTCGCCATCGTTTCCGTAGGATTTTATGAAATTTTGTTTTTAGCTGTCTGTCATCTTTCCATGCAGGGTTTCGCATTTTCTCATATTTCAGACAGACAGGTATCTTAAAGCCAAAATTTAGTTTTGGTAAAGATTAAGAATTTTAATTTTATACGGGGTGTTTATCATGACACTGCATCTTACACATATTTCGAGACCAAAGCATAATTTGTATGAACTGATTCTGTTTGAAAATCTGAATTTGACCATTAAATCATATTTAGCGCCCTCTCTTGGTAATAACAATATTTTGTTTGTTATCGGGCATATGCAAGGATATTTCCGAGATTTGACAAGAAAATGATAAAAAGGAATACACACCAATTAAATTCTGAAACGTTCAACTAATTCTGTGTATGAGAAGTTGTCTTTTTTCAAGAGAGAAAATATAGAGTTTGTCATGGGAAACACGAATCTGAAATATTTTGCACATTTCAAGTTATAGCTTTTCCAAAAACCCATTCATTTCTCACACAATCTTTTGTGCATTATGTTCATGATACTACATTTCATTTTATTTTGATTTGAAGACAACATTTAGTAACAAAAATATTCGCCTAAGTTACCAAAATTGTTACTTGTGCTTTATTGATGCCCCGAGCTAAAATAATACAATTTCTTATTTTCCTTTGTTTTCTTTCTTCGCGGACGGAAGCTCATGACAGTCAATAAAAAAAAAGTAGATGAGTATGACAGCACATGGCATTATTTATTTGTACTTTTATCTTGAACTTGACAAATTGGGAATCAATTATCCATGAATGTTGTACGTCATGTGTCTGGTTTCAGACACATAAGTATCATTAATATCAATCATAAATGTCTCTCATTACATCAAGCATGTCAAGAGGATCGAGTGGTGGCAGCAGCTATGTATACAGCACCACTAGACCAAGAAAAATAATGTTTACTTGCCCAAGAATGTTATTTTGAAACATAGACCCGTTCAAACGTACTTCTCAAAGTTGCTTCCACTAAACTACATGTAGTTTCGTAAGTCAATTCGGAAGGCCAGTTGTGTCCATGCACGTTCAGATTAGAGCCCCGCAAACTGGATTAATTCAAGTCCACTTCGAGCAAAGTGGCTCTGTTGTTATGACGATAGACACGATGGACAAACAGATGGGTTCAAATGTTTCCCGTTTGTATATTGATATGTGTATTTCTTTAGCTCAGCATGCATACCGCGGACACAGCACAGTGGAAACAGGCCGAAGCTTGACATATTTAGGGTGAACTTTACAACGTCCTAACTCGCTTTATGAGTCTCTAACGTTCGAAGTACCGTTTAAACTGGTTCCTGGTTATGAAAATTTACCTTGCAAAATAGATTTCAAAACCAGTTTAGAAGTTCAGTTTCACGATCGCTTGTTCCGTTCATACCTTCCATTAAACTATAGTCTCATGATCACTGGTTTCCTTTAATATGGTTTAACGCCGTTTTCATGTATCTGAGCGCTGTGACGTCATAGTGTCGGTTGATCGGAATATATATACATATATGTAGAGATATATGCATATTTATATATTTTTTGTTAGTTTTGATTGAGTTTTTATGTGAAAATTAGACCGATATCTTGATCATCTAACTCTAACTTGCCAGGCATGATGTCTATTGGAAAGTAAAGACTTACCTGCGTAAGTATGAAAATGACAATCTTCCAAAGAATCCATTTCAAATGATTCCTTTCAATCATTTTTACCTGTGCATATTTACGAATTTGATACATGCACGAATTAACTGCTGAAAAGAAATGAAATCAGGTTGGGCCAATTTTAGAGGATCGGTCGGTGGAAGTTAACCAAATCAACTTTTTAGGCCCCAAACATAGCCTACATGCCTGCATGGTAGTCGCTATGTTCAAATATTTTCGCCTTTCCACTCGATCTGTGTATTTGTTTTGTAATATATCTAGATGAAAAGTGATAATGAAAAATTTGGGGAGATATTTTAAAAGCAAATATTTTGATGTTTTGTGGTTAGCAGTTTTGACCTCGAGCTGAGTTATGTACATACATTGCGATTTGATTACATGAATATAGTGCAGACACAGCCAGATGATATTTGATGAACTATAAAACAAACACTTATGTTAATTATTATATGCGAAGCCCACTGTTAAACGCTACTTTCGGGGAATGGCGGGTTTTTTCATGAAAGGATATGACCGACGTCCAAGTAGCTAAAATTTTTATTCGATTTAACGTAGATTCTTTTAAGTTGGAAGGAATTTCAATAACCAGTGGAATGAACATCTACTCACCTAGATCGTGATTTAATTGCGATTTCACATTTGTATAATTTCAATGTGCAACTAAACGACCTTTTAGATTGGCGTGAAATTAGTGACCACTTTTGGGTTGTTAATTTTAAATTATATATATGTAGTGATGTGTATATTTCTCTGTTCCCGTATTGTCTCTGCATATCGCGGGCAGAGCACAGCGAAAACAGCCAGATGCTTGACGTATATTCTAGGAACACGATATACACTATTTTCGAAAAATAAAGTCGGTCGAATGAGAATAGATCCGTTCGCCGTGAATATAACTGTGCGGACACAACAATGACAAGCCGGTTACGATTTGAATAGCATTACAAAGAACCATTGAAATAGTGTTGTCGTCTTTATTTTTCGAAAATGGTTTATAGTCGTGTTTGGGTGAAATTTGCAGTTGAAGGCCGCCTTTTCTCGAGCATTCATTATCGACCGAACTGGTTCCTGGTCGCGACAATCTATACTGTATCTCGCGAAGTGGATTTCCAAACTAGTGTGGAAGTCCGTTTTCGTGTCTGCTTGTCCCGTTCAGACCAGTTTCTGTTAAACTGGTTTCTTGTAAAGCGGTTTGATGTCGCATGTCTGAACAGGGTCTTTGACTTCCTGGAATTTATTCCACTTCATGATTTATGTCACAAGAGTTTAGAGTGTTGCATATTTCCTTGACAGTTTCCTGGAAAGAAAGATGGCAACATCACAATAAAAAATTCACACTTCATACTAGTTCCTTCATTTGTTTGTATACATGTTGTCGTTCTGCATTCGATACTGTTTGTTGGGTATATGCTCTAAACAACAAAGACTGACATTTCTGTGTAATAGTGTATTGCTCCCGTTTGACATGCTCTGAAAGTTTCTAAATTAAATCAGGAAGACTTTAAATTGAAATACATTAATTGTATTTGTAATTTAGAGCTTTTGTGAACACTCGACCAATATATATATACATGTACAATGCGAAAAAATGACTTAAACTAAGCAAAATTTCTACAATATTTACTTCTAAAACATATTTCACAAAGGAAACTAATTATAAAATGATGGAGATCTAACAGAATATTGCGGTAGAGAAAGGTCTAGGATTTGTTTTTTAAAAGCTTTCTGAGACTGTAGGTTGGCATTGTTATATACATGTAAGACTTAAAATTAGTCTTTTAGACTTAGGTTACAAACCTTCTGATGCAGAATGTGTAACACATATATCTCTCTATCATTTTTTCTTTACAGATACATGTGGATGAAAACTGTTGGATTTTGAGCAGAAATCAGACGCTTTTTGAGAATCTCTAAACTGCTATGGAGGTACCTTGGAGGATATGTGTTTGTGTTTTGTTCCTGACTTTGTTCGGGTACTGTTACTCTCAGGGTGAGCGTTTTTTGTTTTATCATAAGAGAAAATATATTAATAATACCCATATATTTTCTCTCCTGAGAAATTAGATAAAATATTCTAGTCACCTGTGATTCACATTTTTATTACTATCATACTCTGGAATGGTTTAGCATCGCTGCTTCTACAATCTTAATTTTAAAGAGTCAAACTGGACTTGTTAAAGTGCGTCATCACAAATATCATCATTTTCATCACCATACGTACAATCGTCGCTATTATCATCATCACCACCATCATTGCGCTATCATTGGCATCATCGTTGGTACCATCATCATCATCAACCTTACCCATCATCATACAGGTTGCTGTCATCATCATCACCATTAAATCATCCTTATAATCTTCATCTTCGTCATCCTCACCATTATCATTATCATTGCCATCCTCCTCATCATCATCGATCATCACCACTGCCATACATGTACTCATCATCACCATAACCATCATCATTATCATCATCATCATCATCATCATCATCACAATCATTATCATCACCATCATCACCATCATCCTCATCATCATCATCATTATCATCCTCATCATCATCATCATCATTGTAGCGGGGCAGTTTCTACGGCGCTGAAGTATTTTTATTTATTGTACTTGATTGAAGTGCTATTGTTAATTGGGTCAGCTTAACAACGAGACATTTATGTTTGGATCATTAGTATTATATTGATGCACTGGGCCATGAATGTCGCACGATTGTAATACAGCAAAA
>BQKZ01005278.1:8995-18995 GCA_036244855.1 Temnopleurus reevesii | reverse complement strand
TGTTTCTCGATGGGGACTATAGAGCGGACTGAACAGCAGATTTCTTTGGAAATCATCAGATATAAACAATTTAAAAAGGATAAATAAAGTTATCGATCGTCCATCATTTTGATGAGCATCATTTTGATACGCCATAAATTTGCTACAAAATGAACAGACCCAAAAAGGTTTGGGGTCAGCTTCATTTTACACCGCAATCATTCTTACTCCAGACCTTCCCAAAACCACCCATCTGGATGTTATCTTTGGAAAGGTCCTTTTTAGCAACACTAAGAGGGTTTTAGGAACATGAAGATTGTTCTGTTTTTACATCAAAGCTTGGTAAGGTGGCATAGTGCTTTGAAGGCAAAGTTGCCATAATTTGAAGCTTTGTGCAATATATTGAAAACCCAGTGGAAGAATATATTTAGATGGATACTTATGAAAGTATTTAATTGAATTGATAGAAATAATCATTCTACATTTAAATGCAGCATTAACATCAGTTTATTTCATCCATTTTTTACCTCAGGACTTCTACAATGTCTCATGTGACCTAGCCTCAAATTTGCAGATGACGAATTGCACCGACATTCAGAACCCGGATCCATACAACCTGCTTATCATCAGGGTAAAATTTATATTCAAGTTTCCTGTACCATTTTCTACTAAACTCCTTCTGTTCATTCCTGTTTTTATGTAAACAAATTTAAAGGTACAATGTATCTAGATAAGTTTTGCAAGAGATGGCACTTCAGATATTCAATTATTTTGTGAGCAGCCGTAGAAGTGTTCACCAAATACTGTTTTTCAATCACAAACATGTTTGGATAAAGTGGACCGAGAAATGGCTTATACCGGTATGTCATATAACAAAAATAACAGATTGCATTTTTTTTAAAATTCACCAACACATTGTCTCATGGTGCGGAAATATACCTCACCTTTTGCAGAAATAAGTCGGGCACCACAATTCTGGCGGGCTGTTGGTGTGACCATTGGTAGTTTAGTTGTGACTAGAATATGCCAGAATATGTGCAAGAATTGTGCCCCAACGTAGAATGCTACAGTTTAATGGTAATTAATCTTGATGATAATCACAATTACTGTGAATATTTTTAGCAATTTTTGTTAGTTTACATTCCCTTACATTTCAAGAGGAACTGCCTCTAATTTAGACCTAGATAAACTGCTGTTGAGCAAATATTTTATTTGATAGTTCATGCGTGTAAGTCGAGGTGACCTCTTGTGACAAGAAAAATGATAGTGTTATATATTTATAATACACACAATCTGCCAAATGAACAAGTGGTATTTTGAATATTATTCGTTGCCAGTGTAAGTAATATTAAATACTTCTGTATGTACAGTACACCTAAATGTTGATATAATTGGAATTTACCCAGAATATTCTCCATCTTCATCTGTAGGATGAACCACTAAGTAATGCGTTAGATGCTCCACTGGGCGAGGCTGTACAGGTTCGTCCTCAGGAGTCTCATCTTACGATACGCAAAGGTTAGTAGGTGGGACTGCACTCCAGATTATCCACGACCCTATCAAGTCTTGTTGTTGAATATGAATATAAATTAAGAACCACAGATGGCGCTGTGCAATTTTTATGGGAAACAACTCATGTGAGTCGGGATACCCGCTTCCATGTAATGGACAATTTGTGCATGTGAGCTCCAATTTTGCCAGGTCTTCGATTGAAAAATCATGGTCTTTTTGCACTCTATTTTCAATATTTTCTGATAACTATCAATACACCATGGCATGTTTCTTTGACGCAGCATAAAGTCATAGATAGAAGAAATTCAATGTAGCACGAGCATTATAGGTTCCTAACGGGAAGTCACCTTCCCAACTTCAACAGAATAATGACAATATAGTGAGATATCGTTTAACCCCTAAACTGCTGCGGGCCACTTTTGTGGCCCAAGAACTTGAATCTGCCATACCTAAAATCTGTGTGCATGACAAAAGGATACAGAACTATTGTGCGTGAACAACTTTCTCAAACAAATTTGATATTAGTTGTCAATATAAGTCATTCACAACTCTGGGCTGAAAAGAATTCTTCCAAACTTCAGTGGCATTACACAATGGACTGATATGTTAGGGCATATGTGGAATTCTTTCCAAGCTCATTATTGATACACACAGAGCTTTAGTACAGGGCTTTGACTTTCACTTTTATTTCACTCCTAATTACATATTCAAAGCATTGTTGTAGGAAAGATCATTTACTAAAAAATTGTAATACATTTTGCCATGATATTGTACAATATTTGAGAATAAGTTATGTAAATTCCAGCATCCTACCACTAGCATTTATAACAAAAATGTAGGTCAAAGTAACCTATGTTTTTTGTGGAATTTATTGCATCAAGAAAAGTGTTCAACAGTTTATGGGTTAAAATCACCTATTGTTGGTGGCAATAATTATGTACACATTTATTCTTATGCCTGTTAGGCCATTTGTGAAACACCTTAGCCCATTTCACATCAATTTCTCTGTTCTGACCATTGCTGATCTATACCTTTAAATCTTTTTGTCTCGCAGGTGAAACGGCAACGATGAGAATGAGTGTGAGGAATGCAGAGGACTACCCAGTGGACATGTATTTCCTTATGGACCTCAGCAAGTCTATGTCAGATGATCTTATAAACCTTCGCTCGATAGCTGTAGAGTTAGGTACGTGCTGCTCAATGTTGTTTTCGATCGCTTGTATCTGCGGTTAAAGAAAAAAAATAGTTTGGTAGTTTGTAAATATAAAAAACCAATTCCCCTTAACCCTAAAAAGACTGCCCCCAGTTTTCCTAGCCTCCTAAATAGCCCAGTCTTTTTAGGGTTAAACCATTCAAGACAGGAATTATTTTACAACAAATTGGCAAAATTCTATGTTACCATAATGTCTTTTCTTCGTCAAAAAAACACGTTGAAATTTTAGAAGTTGCCAACTAGGTGGTAAATAGTGATTGTCTAATGATGTCTGCATTGCCAATTTAAGGATATATGACCATTTTAGTAATTATTTTCATTTTAATAAAAATTCTCTTTGTCCAGCAAGAAATAGTGACAGAATAAAAATGGTCAAATTTAGTGTAGATTTTTTTCTCTTTGAGCTTATGCATCTGGTTTATTTTTTTTAGAGCACCATATCAAAAGTTATTTGAGTGCAAGACGTGCATGAAGCAACGTTTTTGATTTGTGAGTGCTGATCAATTTGCAATCGATTGCAGATTTCTAGCAACACCTGGATTGTGTTTCATAAAGCTGTGCGTAGATCTACGCATTACTGTTGGAATGACTGGTGACCTTTTCTTGCACTCAATGGTAACTCCCAGCGCTGAATCACACTAAAGAAATGGTTACCAGTCATGCATATAATGACGCACAGCTTAATGAAACACAACCTGCTTAGTTCAACTTCAGTTTAGTGGTTCTGACTCTTGCCTTTCAACCAGAGGGTAGTAGGTTTGAATCCCACACACGGCATTAAATTTCCTTTAGTGAGAAATTCATAAACATTGTGCTGCACTCAACCCAGGTGTGGGGAATGGGTACACCTAGCAAGGATATTTATTCCTTGAAATGCCATGTACTGTATTGATGTACACTGATCTAAATAAAACCAGGGTTGTAATAATGCAAAGCGAGTGGATACTTATGATAATTTACACAACATTTATTTAGCGCTTGATACAAAGTGGTTCGAAGCGCTCTGTGCATTATTACCCGGCTATAGCATGGCTACCATTCGGCGCTCACTGCATTCAAAGAATTTCTTCTTACCGGTACCATTCACCTCAGCCGGGTTGAGTACAGCACAATGTTGATGAATTTCTTGCAAAAGAAAATTGACGCCATGAGGGAGATTCGAACCTACCACCCTTGTGTTGAAAGGTGAGAATCAGAACCACCACACCACGACGCCTCCACACATCACTATTGCGCGATTGCATCTATTATCATTATCATCATTGTTTTTTTCTCTCTCAGTTGCGGACATGCAGCAGCTGACAAGGGATTTCCAAGTTGGATATGGATCGTTTGTCGATAAGACAGTCATACCTTTTGCAAAGCTGGATATGAATGGGTAAGATGCCTTGGTATGCAGAGCATATGAGAGTAGATATTAGTAGAAAATAATACAGTGAAATCTCTTTATAAGGTGGTCCTTGGGAGCATGAAAACTACTGTGTTATATGAGATTCCTCACTATATCAGGGTAAAAAACAAAGAACTATAAAGAGCTGGGACCAATAACATCCCCTTGTTATAATAGGTATCTCGCTCTATCCGACCTCTTTATAACGAGGTTCCACTGTACCGTTTAAATGAATTTTTCTTTCTTTTATTGTTGTTTTAATCCATTTTGTACATAAATCATGTAGTGAAAATAACCCAAAGCATCATATTTTTGAAAATTTATGATTTCATTATGATTGCTTTGTATGATTTATTCTAGGAGCGTCATAGTTGATTGCGCCCCGGAATGTGCTCTGCCCTATCTGTTTGGAAACGGATTGAGTCTTACTCCTGATGCCCAACTGTTTGAGGTAGGCTTCAACCTAATACTGGGTGACTTCAAGTACGGTGTTCGGTGTTGGTGTTGGTGTTGAGAGAGCAAAACGGTCCATAAACCGAGCTCCAACACCGTTGGTCAGTTTACGGAAATGATACAGAAACGACCGGAAATATGTCAGAATCTTGCGAGGTCACCCCCAAACACCGACAGACTTCAAGTTTGATGTTGAGACTGGTGTTGGTTTTGCTGCAACACCAACACCAGCGTTCGACACCTTACTTGAAGTCACCCATTGTATAGTGGAAACTTTTCTCAGGGGTTTAATTTTTGCGCTTTTTGCTGTAGAATTGATGACCGCAAACTTCAGACCTGCAAAAATAATCCTTATAAATTATGACCAAAAATGTACATTCACAGTTCTTCACAAATTGCATTTTGTTTTGTATTTGCATTTCTTATCATAATTTCCAGAATATACTGTGAATATACATTTATTCTTTATAATTTTTCAGCATTTCAAATCATTCTATTGTTATAGTAATCGCTTTGTGTTTCTTGAAAACAATAAGTCAGGTTGGGAGATTGCATTTTTTTCATGGATAATACCCGCAAATTCAATACCCCGTGAATATGTTCATGGATTAGCCATTAACCGCTAAAAAGTAACACTGCAAAATTATCCAGCTTTACAGTATTTGGTTTTGGCATGAATGTTCACAGAATCACAACAAACTTGAATAGAATGTTTAAAACCATAATTGAAGGGCATGTGCCAAATTATTTTGCAAGAAAATGAATGTATAATTGTAGAGAAATGAGTTCGTGAATAAAGGTTTGAAATTGGGCTGTGTTGGGACTTTTCATATTACACTGGACCCATATATTGTTTTTTTGTGTTATATTCTTTTTGGGTCCCAATCTACTTGGAAAACCTTAAAAACCCAGATAATGACTTTCGCTTTTCCAGTCAGGGAATTTTACAAAAGTACATGTAACCCCTGAAGTCAAAGAGAAATAAGGGAATTTAACACAAAATTAAATTTCATTTGTCAATTGCGGATGTGTCAAAATACAAAAAGTGAGAGTCAGAACCACTACACCACGACGCAAAAGTAGCTCAATTAACTGAGTTTCTTCCAACATTTTTTTGCAGGATACCTTGCAAGCCACCACATACTCTAACAGCCAGGACGAGCCCGAGGGAGGTTTTGATGCCCTGCTCCAAGTAGCAGCTTGTTCTGATGCCATTGGATGGAGAGATAATTCCCGTCATATTGTGGTTTACATGAGTGATGCCCCCTACCACACGGCCGGCGATGGAAGGGTAAGAAAGTCAACACAGAGACTCCACGATCCAGTATCTGTTAACCCTAACTAGGCCGGGGGGGGCCTCAGAGGCCCCCCCTCAAAGGATTTCGCGATCGTTTCACCGTGCGAAAATTTCTGATAACACGGCTCACTGACTTTTTCCTTTCAAGTCTCCCGCAACTTTTAAGACCATTTTCAACGAAATCTGACATACCGTTACGACGTTACGTAACATTTTATACACGCATGTCAGCCTCAAAACTGCTCCAAAAACGTGATTTTGTGTACAAAGTCAATGCAAATTGTGTTTTTTCGATTAATTCCCATAAAAATTCATATTTTTGCTTTCAGAGGTTGAAATTAATTTATTTTAGCATAATTATGCTTGAAAAAATATTTGCAATAAATTTTGCTAGAAAAACAATAGAAAACAAAAGGTCGAAAAAACAATGAAATACATAGGAAAGTGAAAAAACAATACAAAACATAAGAAATTAAATTTGTCAGTGCAAATTTTTTATGTGGAATTGTTAGATATCATACCAGGAATACATATACCCAAAATTAGCTTTCTATCACCAGTATTTTGTGATTTAGAGTACAAAATGCATTTTTATGCATATATTAGCATAATTAATTAATGAAAAATAAACAATGTATTTTTTCAAAAATCTGATGATGCAAACTCTGCGAAGTGCTCAAGGCGCTTTGCATTGTTATTACCCTGGCTTTAGCCCGGTGTACACCAGCGCACATAGCATTTCAAGGAATTAATATTCCTACGGGGTACCCATTCACCTCACCTGGGTTGAGTGCAGCACAATGCAGATGAATTCCTTGCTGAAGGAAATTAATGCCATGGGTAGGATTCGAACCTACGACCCTCTAGTTGAAAGGTGAGAGTCGGAACCACTACACTACGGCGCGTCCGTTTCATTATTTATGATTGTTATCAGTTGTGTTATTACACTAATATTCAATAAATATGTATTTTTGTCAACAGCTCGGGGGTATCCTTACGCCGAATGATGGAGAGTGCCATGTCGATCCACAAACTGGATTTTACACTATTGACCAGCTGCAGGTGAGCTTGTGTAACAGGGATCTTTGGGAGTGTATAAAGATTGGAATTTATTTATTTATTTATTTTATTTGTTTATTTATTATTTCAACAGGGTAGCCCATTCAACAAAAGTTAATCTTCCATGGGGCCGTGCAAGCATAAAAACAAGTAAATATATACAGATTAAAACAAAGAATACAATTTATTGCAAAATTGACAAAACTAAGTATCATGATAAAAAAAACAAGCAAATTAATAGAAAAATGATATACATAGGGAAATACGGCAGTAAATATATAGATAAAAGAAAAGGAATTAAACGACTGGCAAGTTTCGGACTGAGATCAATTGGAAGAACTAAACATGTACAGCCCCCCCCCCCCGCCCCCAATCCCCACTTTTTAAAGCATTTGGCGGTACCTTTGTAGCAATCTAATACAACCCCCAATTTTTATTTTTAAAAATTATCCCGTTATAAAGTAATAGCGCTGATACTGTATATTTCTATCTTTCTTTGTGTCTTTATACCAATAGGATTACCCATCTGTTGGTCAGTTATCAAGCTTGATTCGGGAAAAAGATATCGTGATGATATTTATCGTGAACAATGACAATTTACCTACGTATGAGGTGAGTATTTTTATCCTTTTTTTCGCACGTATGAGCACCATTTAATATTATCTTAACGGCTAGTGGTTAAAGTCTGGGCGTCATGTTTTACATGACTTCCGGTTGCGATCCAAACTGTCATCGGCCATTTTGATTGCGAAGAATGCCGAACAGAAAAATCACATAATTTTTCACCTGGAATAGCGAGTGAGCAAGCTTTATTTCGCTAGCTCACAGCTCGGCAGTTGCAAATGTATGCGTTCCGCACTTTTTTAGAGAAAATCAAAGGTAAAGAGGGGACGAATCAAAGTTACATGAGACGACAACAAGGATCGGAAAGTCGTACAAAGTGCTCGAGTTTCTGAGCTTGGCAAGGTGCGTAAGCAAGGAAATTTTCAAATATTGTTGTTGCCATTACGCAACACACCATCTGTGCACGCTTGCGACCGGAAGTCCTGTCGATCATGACGCCCTGACTTTAAGATGAAGGAAGACATGTATATGAAATGAGGCGAGGTGAATGTTTTCCCAAAGTGCTGTTAATGCAGAAAAATAAATGTGTTTGAAACTAGGAGGTGATTCTTTCATTTCTTCAGGCACAGTTCAGTTTGAACGTCACAGCTAAGCCCAAACAACCGTCAAACCATGATTAATTGCCTTCTTGAGTCTGTGCCAGGCAAACCATGCTTCCGCGTTGTGAATTTTTACCTGTTGGTATTTAGAATTCCCCTTAATTTTGCGTGTTAGGTGGCGTTGTGTTTTGAGATGTAGACTTTATTAATGAATTTGCTTGAGTTGGGGCAGGGGGTTGGGGGAAGGAAGCATCATTCCAGACTTCCAATAGACAAATGCTTGTTTCTTGGATCATTTTATGGAATTCAGGCAATATCACAATAGGTTTGGAATTATGTGATGCTGTAAATTCACTCTTCAAGATACAGTCATTATTAACTTTTTTTTCCTGTTCTTTCAGAATCTTCAAACATTTTTCCCAGGTTCGGCAAGTGGTGTTCTTGCACCGAATGATATACTCCTGAGAGAAACTGTGAAGAATCTTTACAAGGTAAGTTACCCATGAGGGGCGGATCCAGGATTTTTTTTTTTTTTTTTTTTTGGGGGGGGGGGGGGGAGGTGCCGCCAAAAACGTGACTTTCTTGCTATTTGGCTGACCTTTGCAATAAAAAAGTCTTTGCTACCTGTTTGCCAACCCCTTTTCACTATATATAAAGGGGAAGGGAGGATGTAGAGGGGGTTCCATGACAAATGCTCTGGCGACAATTGCTCCTGAAAAAAACTGACACAGTAAGCCTAATGTCAAACCTAATCCCAAACCTAACCCTAACCCTAATCCTAATCTTGACATCATTCTGAATCATAAACCCTATCATAACCCTAACCCTAACCCTACTCCTAGCCAGAAAAATGAACCGGAGCAACTGTCGGGTCACCGTAGAGGGAGGTTAGGGGCAAAGAAGCGCTAATTATGTCTATATTGATTAATCCGGCAAAGAAGAAGACTTAGGGGGTGTTATTCAAAATCAACTGCAAGTTTGCAAATTGTAATGCGCATTTTTAGTAGCGCACGATATGCCCATTTAACAATGATTTTGATTGGTGCGTTTCGATCAACTGCAACTTGCGATCAATTGTAACTTTTAAGCAACACGCCATAAGACATGTGACACCCAGTTAGCTCCCCCAATCACTATTGCCTGATGGATAGCGCTTTAATGTGAAAATCAGGTTTACATCATGTTATATAATGTATAACTGATGCGATGCCAAATAACATAATGTCTCTTTTCAAAAGGCACAAGGACATTTTCTTCTTGCACAAACACTTACGAGAATATACGCTCGATGTGTACAATGACAAGGTACTGTAAAAGCCAATATTTTAGCATACAGAAATTTTAGCAAATTTTCTGAATATCAGACGTTTCCACTCTGTGATATCTTTCTCATCTTTCCTATTATGCAAATTTGAGACAAACAAAGGACTTTGTTTTACTGAAAACAGATCTGCAAGAAATTTATTTCATCCTTACCCAACCAGCAAATCACGTCAGCTTTAACAATTGCTGTTTTCACACCAGAATTACTGCAGATAGCTGATCATGCCATTGGCCCAGTCTTTATCGTCGGGTGTTTAAAGCCCAAGTAAAGTTTTGGTAAAGATTAAGAAATGTGAATTTGGGGGATGTTTATCATGACATATAATTCTTATACACATTTTGAAATCATAGCATATTCGTTTACAAGCTGGTTCTTTTGAAAATTTGAATTTGACCGTTAAATCATATTTAGCGCCCTCTCTTGGTTATAACAATATTTTGCTTGTTATCGGGCATATACAAAGTTATTTCCAAGATTTGACAAAAGCAAGATAAAAAGGAATACACAAACATTTAACTCTGAAATTTTCATCCAATTCTGTGCATGAGAAATTGTCCTTTATCAAGAAAGAAAATATTAAATTAGTGTCGGGGGACACGACGCTGAAATA
>BQKZ01005277.1:46837-59406 GCA_036244855.1 Temnopleurus reevesii | reverse complement strand
GGGTTGAACCCACCAGGCCCATGGGGCTCGCTCTCTTCCTTCATCAGCTGGGGGACGGCTGGCTGACCGTTGCGCCGGACGAGAGGAAGAAATGCCTCAGGAACGGACAGGAGCTTCTGGTGCTTGTATAGGTTACTGTTGAAACAGATAGGGTAAGGAAGAAAACGGTAAAATCAATGAGACAAACTTGTAATTTTGTTTTCCAACAGATGATTAAATTATTATTTTTAGACTGACTTACGCTCACTATTTGTGATTAAAAAAGTGGAGATAAAACATTTTTCATCGCAAATCAAATCATACATGTATATTGCACAAATGAATAAAATTCCTAAATATGAAAGAGTCTTCTAAAGTATTACATCAATGACTCCATCAATTATAATTACATTCATAGAATTGCAATTTTGAAGCAAAATTACACATCTACTGTATTATTAGTTCAGCTACAGCACCTTTACTTTCATTTCAGTATCCTCGCATTTGATCTGTACTTGGTACCTATTTCAATGGGGCTTTACAGAAAGAGAAAGAGAGAAGGGGGAATATGGTTTGATGCACTTTTGCCTCCTGACCAGCTTTGAGAAAAATGACTGTGGTCTATAAAAAAAATGCTGATATAACAGAAGTTGTTACAATGCTCTTGCTAATAAAAGGGGTAACACTAGCAGCAGGGAGTGGGGAGGAAAAAATTGAAAATAAGAAAAAAAGAGACTTACCTTGGTGCAGAGAAATTGAGTGGTTCTCCTATAGCCCAGGCCAGCTGGGGACAGGCAGGGAGGGGTCGCGGTTTGGGCTCTCCCAGGTGAGCATCCAGCACCTTGGAATACCGGTACAGGTGGTTGCCTGAAATGCGACAAGAAAGGACAAAGTGTTATAATAAAGAGGGAAGGTAAATTAGACGCTATCATTGCTGCGTGCTTAAATGGTTATATTGAACCAAAAGTTTTTCACAAGATCTCTTGTAGAGATGATGATGATGATGATGGTATTTTATAATTTATCAAAACAGATATTAAGATTTTCATTAAGATATTAAGATAATTCCACTTGAGCACATATTCAAAGCCAACGATAAACGTAAAATGATTAGAGAATGTAAGATAAAGCAGATTGCGAGAAGATGCTTGTACTATCAGGGTTCAAAATATTTGAGAATTCTCAAAATTCCAAAATAATTTTGTCAACACAATTCACTCAATTCAACCAACTTTGATGCATCCTCATCTACAATATTGTGTCAAATTCCCTGATTTTTACTAATTTGAGGGATTTATTAATCAAAATCCATGATTTTCCCCTGACTAAAGCTCCATTTTCATGTTATCCATCTAGAGTGGAACCCATAGCAGTACTTTACCAGGTTACAAAACATTGTAAGAACGACTTCATGCACGACTGGTATCAATTCTTGTGCTGAATGATCGAGAATCTCATGCATATTTCACTTGCTAATCAGTAATGTACTCAGGTATTTCTAGAAGTTGTGTGTAACTTTAAGAACGATTGGGTGAAACATCTCCTGGTTTTCTTTACTACTACCCTTTTGGTTGTAGGCAGGTGACTTACCTTCCATTCTGGTTGGCAGTGTATCAACAGGTGGAAGAGAGGTAGCTATACTCTCATGCTCAGAGAACATGGGTGACAGGTTGCTATAGGCTGTGTACTGGAGAAGGGTTTCAAGGAGCCAGTAACAATCTGGATAACAAAAGATGTTATTACATGAGTTGAGTGGCTATATCTGGGAAATATAATAATGAGGTAGTTATACTCTTATGCTCTGAGAACATGGGTGACAGGTTGTTACATGCTGTGTACTGGAGATTGGTTTCAAGGAGCCAGTAGCAATCTGGAAAACATGATACAATATCATTACATGATTGATGTAGATACACTTTCAGCAATCTTGTGAAACATACTGAGATATATTTATTGAAGTGAAGTACATGTAGCTTTACTTTCATGTTCTGAGAACGTGTGTCCTTCCTTTCTTGTCCATCATCCACACCGTTCCAAAACCCTTTGTTAATTTGCGCTGTTCTGGCACGTTTACCCATATGATCCTGGACTCAAGTTAGTTAAGTAAAGGCAGATCTGGGAGAGCTTAGTTATACTTGATGAATAATATGGGCAGTGCTAAGTATTAACTACTGTGTAGTATATATATATATATATATATAAAAATGAAATGAGCAAAGTGTAGAACGCAAGTGAAGACAAAGTCCTCTAATAATGGGGTATAAACATATATATATATATATATATATATATATATATATATATATGATATATAGGATATCTGTCCTATAGCAATGGATCCTTATAATCCATTTCCAATATGAAACGGAACTTAAGAACAAATGTGTCATGCCATTAATATTTTGTAAATGCTAATTGTTCAATTACACAGAACAAAGTGATAGGCGTTCAAGTCATGCCAACGATAGGAATAAAGGAAACAATTTTAGTCTGTCATTCTCCTCCCTTTCCCTCATAAAGAAGTAATTATAATCAAAATGTCTGAGATGATCCTACTAACCTGTCTGCATGTGACTTGTATCCAGACAATTAGAATCCCCAAAGAGAACGATACGACCAGCACTCTTGCCATGTTGGAACATGCCCAAGATGGGTACATCGGATGCGGTCTTGGTCTCTCCTTTGAGCACCTCATAGCCCTGGTCCTTCAGAGAAGCCTGGATCAGGAGACCTCCGTCAGATGGAAACTTCACGATGCTTGTTCCAGAGGTATACTGGCCTGTAAGGAGTTACGATTAAAAAATAATTGAATGATCTTGATACAGTCAAACCTCGTTATAAAGAGCACTGATATAACGAGCTCTATGTATAACAAGGTAATTTTCCTGGTAACACCTCTTTGTATTATATTGTATTTTGGCCTTAATATAACAAGGTTTCAATATAAAGAGGTAATTTCTGTGGTCCCAACAACCTTGTTATAATGAGGTTAGACTGTATATGAGATAATGATATCATCTCAACATTCATGCAGAAGAAAATTCCAAATCAAAACATAGGTGCCAACTTTTACAATTTTTTTTCCATATTTTGATTCTCTTACATATGACAACGAAGTATAGAGATGCTACTAGAAACCATCACACCTGTATCACTTGCAATTTTTTCATTATCAAACAGCATTAACTACATATGGTTCTGAGTTGCAGTTGTTCTCATTTTTTTCCTGCTATACACAAGGGCATAGCTCTCAATCATATAAATAGCTTCTAGATGTTTTCCAGCTGGTGGTATTGGTTCAAGGGGACAGTAGATAATTTGAACAGCATTGTTGATGACACAACAATGTTCCAAATAATTACTGATGTCCATATAATAAAGAAGACCCTTCAAAACCAAAACATGATAAAAAAAAATATAACTACAGGTTGGCAGATATGTCAACATATTATCACAAAGCATAATTGTGGATCATGAAATTGTCCTTCAGTGAAAGGGTCAAAGTAGACAAGAAATATCACTCTCAGATGACAATGCTCCTCACTTTTTCTGCCACCAATAGAGAACTCTCCCTCAAAGACCCCATCACCGAATGCCATGCCCCAAGGAGCTAGCACTTCATTGAGAGCTGGGATGTTACTCCCTCCAGTATCTGGCATCCACCATTGTCTGCATCAGGGAGGGAGAGATTTGTGTGAAAGGGGTTGGGTAAATTATTACATAAAGCTCCTCAATCTGCAAATCATTACCTTTTGNTATGGACCCCCTTATACAGGAGAGTATTTCACAGCCATTATCTTTATTTTGTTATATTCTGTTTTTGCACAGTACACAGTTTGAATGTTTGCAGTAAAGAATATAGAATAAACATGACTAGTTTTATCTTCTTACCTTGTATTTTCATCATACAGTTCAAATGTATACAGTAAAGAATATTAAATAAACAGACAAAGACTCCAGTTTTATGTTCTTACCTTGTACTTTCATCATACAGTTTGAATGTATACAGTAAAGAATATAGAATAAACAGATAAAGACTCCATTTTTAACTTCTCACCTTGTATTTTCATCATAAAACTTGACTTTCTTCATGACAGTGGTATTGTACCAATCAGCAAATATCAAAACAGATAAACCATTGTCAATATCTCTCTTCAGTTTACTGATCTCCTCGGGAAAGAACTCCTCTTCTGGGTCCACGACAAGAAGGGTACCTGAAAAAAATAATCATGAACATATATGAAATAAAAAATAATAAATACAACCTCTTTAAATGTAATGCAATGCCAGGGAAAGATTTCTTCAGAATCCTATATTAGATGGATTTTTAAGCTCAATTAGAAGTACATTTGATGGCTCACTGTTATGATGGTAGAATTCAATACACATATAATAATAATAATAATAATAATAATAATAATAATAATAATAATAATAATAATAATAAACATTTATATAGTGCTAAATTACTACCTAGCTATAGAATGGCTACCATTCGGCGCTCACTGCATTCAACTTGGGTTGAGTGTAGCACAATGTGGATAAATTTCTTGCTGAAGGAAATTAATGTCATGGGTGGGATTTGAAAATACAACTCTCATGGTTAAAAATAAGAGTTAGAACCACTTTACTAAGATGCCTCCACAAACCAATATGCTAAGGAAAGAACTCTACATAGACCTCAAGCAAGTAATATGTTTAAATACACAAACATTGTCAGGACAGTAAAATTTCATATATTTACTGATACTGTCATAACTGTCATAAAGGCCTGGGTAGTTGTCCTGACACAACTTACTAAATGAGAACTACTAAGTAGCAGTTCTAAGTTTCATGTGTTAAGATATCTTTATAATCTACAGTGAAAATCTACTTTCCATAATCACTGGAACTCAATTTGATTGAAAAGTATTTGTTTTTCTTACCATATTGTTTAGCATCAAAGCATGTAAAAGGAGCACCAAGAACCTCAACATAGAAACCTGCTGCTCTAAGCCGCTCGTACATATCCTTGAAGTTTGTGTGTATGTGATCACCATTCCTGCAAAGAAGGCCAAGAGCATAAACATGATCTTAACTAAAATGTTTCTTGGGTGTGCAGATGGAGTGGTAAATGGAATAAAGGGGGAGAAAGAGTAGGGATAGATACAAAATGACAGAAGGAAGAAGAGTTGGAAAGACCAACTGTTCATATGTAATGAAAATATCAACAGTTCTTTTAAATTATAAGGGTGTAAACATTTCCAGGACAAACTAATGGTAGAAGCCTTATTGCAGAGTGTATTCTTGTGCCGAGTGATTATTCTTACAGGTATTACACCAATAATGTACTGAATACGTGAAATAGAGGTGTGAACTGTAAATACTTGCGATAAAAAGAATACTAGGTACACATACAACCCTCATCAAACTTGTCGATCGTTCTTCATCCGTAAATTATTTCTAGAGGAGTATCCTGGTGGGTATCTCAGATTGTGATACTGGTCCCATAGAATGCATTGACGAAGAGAAGTTACTCATTTCTCAAAATATAAGAGTATTAACTTATTATTCTTAATACTCTAATAAAAAGAACATTAAAAATCTCACCAATCAAGTGGATCGTTCTTCATCCTTAAATTATCTCTTGGGAAGTACCCTGGTGGGTATCTGAGATTGTGGTACTGATCCCATAGGATGCGTTGACTGCGTGGAGGGGTCGGTATCACCTTCACTCTGATTGGAAGTTTCAGGCTGCTCTGCCTCGGACTGTCCTCCCCATTCTGAAGAATACAAAGTTTTATTTTAAGTATGTTGATTGGTATGATCAAACAAGAATTGCTTAAGTTATACTTATTATTACTCTTGCTATAACTGCCAAGCCAACAACTAATACTCAAGCATTTCCAGGGATGAATTCTGAACAATTATTAATTTTTGCCAAAGTTGAGGGCAGCACAATGGGGATGAATTTCTAGCTTAAGGTAATTAACGCTGAGGATAGGTTGCGAACCACCACCGTCTAGTGCAAATGTAAGTGTCAGAAGCACTGTACCATGGCAAAAGACATCCAACATTCCAGAGACATCATTCAGAAGACATTATTCAAAAGCCCTTACGTCATTCAGACACGTCAATCGTACATGTAAACATGTCCATTCTTAAGTACATCTGTTAGGAGGTGACAGTAATCAAATTATTGATGTTACTACACTACCCTAATAGACATTATAACAGCAGTATAATCTGCAAAACACAATCGTAAGAGAAAGAAGAAAAACTTCTACAAATGATATAAAAATGAGCATAATATTTATGAATTTCATTTTAATGCATTTCTCTCTACATTTGGTCTAGTTTACTTCTGATAAAATCATCATTGGGACCAAAAGCAATTTTGAGAATCTTACCTCAGGAGGAGATTCAACAGTCATCATGATCTGACCCTGAGCGATACCTTCCCATGATGCAGCAGTAGGAGCAGCTGTGATTGAGACTGCAAGGTATCCTGACCATGGCCAGAGGATGGGAGAGAATGAGAGCGCCACCTATGGGTAATGAAAGAAAATCAAACAATCAAGCCCTGCGGAAACCCACGATCAAACCTGCAAACCTTTCAGTATACGGATGAGATGTACGTTAAAAACAATTTCTCAAGTGAAGATGTTGGTGACAGTGTTTCTTTTTGTTTTTTTATCATGGTTTCTCCCATTACAAATATCTTTATAACTGATTATTTGTTTCTTTGGATTTCTAAACTAAGTAATAAATACCCTAGAAATTTGACACGTCTGAAGGAAAATTACTTGAGTACATATATATTTCAATTTTTAAAACGGTAAAACATTGTTTATGTCTTTTGTTCTTAGTTTAAAAGTGTGTCAGGGTATGGGGCTGTAACTATATAACCAATATACATGTAACCATCCAATCTTGTCAGAACCATTGAAAATAAAGATAAAACATGGATATCAAGATGCATCGCATTTCTCTAATGCATACAGTTAAATTGCAAGCCTTTGTTATTGCCAAATCAGGAAAATTCATTCTAGTTTTTCTTTTACATCTTCTTTTTTATATTCATCTTAATTCTAATCAGTTCATCCTACCATGCACAGTGCTTTGAAAATTGATTGTTTAGATCTGAATTCAATACTGTAAGAAGACACTTACCTCAATCTGATCCCCATGCTGTGGTGCAAAGGGCTGCCATATTGGTTTCCCAACAATCTTTCCTGTAACTCCCATGCCATTCAGGATTGTCACCTAAATATGAAACAACAAATGAGTTATAACATTAGACCATTAGCAACTGGAAATTGTGTACAACATTCATATTACTCACAGGAAGGTGTTGCATTATTGCTGCCTGTCTTACATTTCTATGGACAATTTGAAATAATTCTGAACATGTTCATAATTTCATTGCACACAAAACTAGTTTATCATTCAATGGTTAACATGGTTCAGGCGCGCACCCAGGATTTTCATACCCGGGGTCTGAGCCCAAATTTGGCGCCCCCGCCCCTCCCCGCTAAGCTGACAACCAAAATAAAAAAATTTCCTTACCTCAAATTTGGCGCCCCCTCCCCTCCCGGCTGAGCTGACAAGCAAAAAAAAAAAAAAGGTCATCAGCTTAAATTTGGCGCCCCCCTTAGCGCCCCCGGGGGGCTGAGCACAAATTTTGCCGCCCCTGCCCCTTTGGCGCCCCCATAGCCCCCCCCCCCTAGTTGCGCGCCTGTGGTTACAAACGCATGTTGAAAATGATAGGGTGGATTCAAACGTTTCAGTGAGTAATGAGAAGGGCAGTAATTGCTGACAGTTAAGTTGCAAAAGGTTTAATGAGAGGAGTGTAACAATGAATGTAGTTCATCATAGAAGATTTCATCACAGAAATCATTTATGCGTCATATGATGTATGTGCATTGCCAAAATAAGATTACACGATGAGCAAATAACAAAGACAAACAGCTTTTTGTATCATTATTATTCACTGGAGATATATCTCATATCTATTTCTTTTTCCAAGACACTACTGCCAAGTACCGTATATGATTGAGAAAGTTGAAAATATCAATCATTACTATACTTACATTGACGATAATTGGCATTCCACCATGGTAGATAGGATGGGTACAGTACGGCCAGAAGTATGGGCACTCCGTCAGATCAATATAGCTGGGACTGAAGCTGTAAATAAGGACAAAATGATATATATGAATATTAGACAGGATTCAATTAATTTTTTACCTCCATAGAGCTGATAAAACAAACAGTCATTTTTTGTAAGAATGGATAGAAATGACTATCATAATTCCATGGAAAACGTTTTGTCATTTAGTTTTACCTACATTTTCAAGTTTTGTTTACCTGGCTTGTGGCTTGTATGTGCTAAGAATCTGGTATGCTTTGATGAGGTCCAGTTTACCATGCCCCTGTTCAAACATGTTGGCAGCAGGAAGTCGTCTAGCTGAGGCCATGAGGGCCTGCTTCATGCTGGCGGGGTTCAACACCCACTGACGATCTTGGACAGAGCTGCAGACAAACAAAAGATAAATCCCAATAATTATCTTGTACACATTGGCCCAAAACATTAAGTTTCTATGAATGTAATGGTATCAAGCTCCGTAAATTTAGAAATGAGCTATCAAAAATATCAAATATATGAAATACTTTGGAATTGTGAAATTACTGCCCACCAATCAATATATCTATTCCAAAATGTACAGGGCAATTCCCCGGTAACGGAAGGACATGTGGACAAAAAAATTGAAAGTTTAAACAAGAACTACAAGAAAACTAGAAGTAGAAGAACATTTCAAACCTGGCAATAGTAAGGCTACAACAAATTTCTTCAATTTCCACTGATTTATTTGTTAAATATTCTTTTCAGTATTAAGATATGAATATTAATGAGGTCGGTAACGGAAGGACATCAAAATGGACACCTCTTTTGCGGGTAATTGGTATCTAGAAGAATTCTGTGGCTCTTATAAAGTTATTCTTATTTAAAGGTATACATCTGAATCCTTATAGTTTCAGCTATCTTGGAATATACTTCACTTCCTAATTGGTCAATAATTTATTTAATTACAACACATAATATAGGGTAGTGTTTGGTAATGGAAGGACAAGAGGCTCACATGTGTAATGTCTATGGGGAAAAGACATTATAACATGTTTTATTGAAATACTTTGAAATTAAGTAGTCTATGCTACCTTGCTGGTATACATTTGAATAAATGTAGTTTGGGCTGGAATACCACGCAATTAAAATTCCAAAATTGATTCAGGCTTTCATTGTAAGACAATCATTTATGAATATTCAATGGTAACGGAAGGACAATCAAAGCCAAAATTGAAAGTTGTAGCAATTGCTGCATGAAAAAAATAACTCAAAGAGCATTTCCAACCTTAAAATGGTAATGTAAGAACAACGTCCCACAAATTCCAGTCTTGTTGGGGAACATCTGCCCTGGAGTAACTAAAATATGCAAATCATTTTAAGTCAGTAAGAATTCGAAGAATACAAAAATAAATTCATGATTTTTAGCTAATTGGTATTTTCCTACTTAAAGTCATTGAAGTTTCTTAAGTTGTTCATTTTTGTTTTCTCAAGTAGTTGTGTTCCAAATTATTGAATTAACATTTTTTTAATTAACTACAGTTCATGACATTTGTAAGTTTTTAATATGGAAGGCCATTAGGATAGCTCTGCTAGTGCTGCCCGTGTACGGGGAAAATTATGTGTTCTTCTTATACACTTAACAGCTGGGCCTACAGTTCATATAGTTCGAGCTGGAATTCCTATTCTAAATTAATATTCAAATTCCAATTTAGTATTTAATTATGACATTAGCAACTGTATGATAATTAAAGTCAACAATAGAATAATCATACAGAGCTTTTCAAGTCTTACATAATGAAAAATAGAATCAATACGTGCTTCACTTTTGTTTCATATTGCTCAATGGATTTTATTTAACTACAAATGATAGGCTGTTAGTATCTTAAATATTTTAACCAATCAAATATCACTCTTGCTACCGCCCAAAGTAGATATCTGCATTGATCAATTAAGTATTGAAGGCGCTTAAATTTGACACATAATTATTGTTTTGAGTTTGTATCAAGTTGAGACAAGATGAATCCTCGAACTCCACCTCGAAATTTATGCCTCCTTCATCCCTTGGTCAGGAGGATCAGAAGTCACAAATACTTGGGTGGTTTTTGCAAGTTCTTTTTCCCTATGACCTTTGACCCCCAGGACTCAAAATCTAACAAGTCCATCCTCTCATGCGTATATCTACTTCAGCCAGCTTTTGTAGAACCCTGCCCAACCGTTTTGAAGTTACAATGGTAACAAGCTATTTTGGATCATTTTTACAAGTTTTTTTAACCTGTGACCTTTGACCTCCTTAACCCAAAATCGAATAAGTCAATTTTCCTATGCTTATACGTGATGGACTCAAGTTTGGTGAAAATCTGTTCAGCGGTTCTGAAGTTAAAGTTGTAACATGCTATTTTGAAGGATTTCTTATAAGTTTTCTGGCCCTGTGACCTTTGACCTTTGTCAATCTGAATCCAAAATCTACTCAGTTCATCCTTACATGCTTATGCATATCTGACCCAAGCTTGGTTAAAATACATAGTTAAGTGGTTCTGAAGTTATCGTGGTAACAAGCTATTTTGGTGATTTTTTTACAAGTTTTTTGTCCCTGTGACCTTTGACCTTTGACCCCCTGAGTCTAAAATCTAATCAATTCATTATTACATGCTTATGCATATCTGACCCAAGATTGGTTAAAATCCATTCAGTAGTTCTGAAGTTATCAAAGTAACAATGTATTCCGTTACCGGCTTTGGTAACGGAAGGACATTTCTATTTGGCCTTTTATAAATTACAAAGAAGATTTTGGGGGGCTGCGTGGTTGTCAACTAATAGATATCCCTAAACTTGCTTTGCATTGAAATTTTCAGGTTTGGAAAGCCACTACATATGTTGTAATGTTAAAAAATCATGTTTTTGCGGTAATGGAAGGACAATTAGCAATGTCATATAAAAGAAATTACTGGAGCATGAAAAATAATAAATGTCACAAAAATACCACCTTATTATGGTTTTTAAATCTCAAACAAGTTTAAAACAGCACAATACATGACATAAACATATGAAACATTGCTCACAGCATGCTTAATATTTCATTGACAATTTCCATATTTTTCTGAGAATTAATAATGTTAATTTTACAATTAATATCGACCTTATGCTCGTTTAATTTTTTTTATTTTTTCTAAGATTCTTAAAATTCAGACTTTAAGCTTTCATATGATACCAAATTTGTCTGATTAGGATAGATTTGAAATTTTGGGTGAAATGCTTACTTTAGCGTGGAATTGCCCTACAGCGGAATAAAAGGAAATGATCTCTAAAAATCCTTACATTACACATAGAAATAAATTGTATTCTTGAGTGCATGCATCGCATGAAAAATGACAATAATATTACTCAGAAAAGTTGGTTACAGAGGTGATCTTATGATCAGTGTAATATTTCAGAATGTATATCTATAAGGAAATCTTGATTCTTTAAGAAGTAAGAAACTTATCCAAATGATATGAAGCAACTTACCTTGCAAGGAGTGTGACTGCTCCAGCTACGACAGGAGAAGCTACAGAGGTACCAGAGAGAGTCCTGCAACCATTCTTTAATCCTGAACCACGCACGGCTGAGCCGTACGTCACAATGTCTGGCTTCAGACGGCCATAACCACCTGGTAACTCCTGCAAGATTTAGGGAGAATTCAAAACATATTTTGGATAGAATCACAAGCACCTTGAATTCACAAGACTGAACTTGGTTGTTGGTTGGGTTTTCTTGATAAAATAGTAAATAAATATTTATGTCATATATGTGTGCTTTAACAATCATAACAAGAGCAAGAGAAATTCCCCAAAGTCATCAAACTTTATTGAAAAAGAAGCCATCATTAAAACAGCCCTTACACATTACATAAGCGTTTTAATCTTATTATCAGAATATCATGAATAATGTTTTGCGTCTGGATTCAGGCATGACCAAAAGCTATACTTCCCATCTATTCTCAGAAATTTGTGGTTACCTGTATTGATTGCCCTTTATCAATAATTATTCAAATGTAACATTTATACCTAGCACAAATTTTTTCTCTTTGTCTTACCCAAGTAGTCATCCCACGAGAAGAGAACTTAGCGATGGAATCCTCAAAGTTGATTCCTCCTACACCAATCACATCCATCTGATCAGCTGGATTGTTTAGAGTTCTGAAAAAAATTATGAAATTAATTTACATATGGATGAAAAACGAACTACATAAATCATACATTAACACATACGGGTACATTCTGCCCCCTCATCTAAAAACAAATCTTGAACATTGCTATTCGTATGGTATATTTATCACATTCCCTCTAAAAATAAAATAGGTAATTCTATTTCTTTTTGTATTTCTGTTTTTTTAATCACGTTGATGGCTGCGTTCACATTACCCATGACCTTGTGCATGACAGAAAAAATATATAATTTAAGAATTTACACAAAAGCACAAAACAAGGCAGATTTACATTTGGAC
>BQKZ01005277.1:27744-40690 GCA_036244855.1 Temnopleurus reevesii | reverse complement strand
AACGCCCGGGCAGGTGGCGGAGGACATGGGCACTGATGTCGTCTTGAATGGTGTATATTGCACATGAGTTCTGTCTACTTGAAAGCTCACTTCAAAGCAAGCAGCCAATAAAAAGAGGATATATAAAAGTCTTCTGCAGCTCACATCTACCATTAAAGTTTGAGCTGATAGCACTGTCTTGTGGCTGTGATGATGATAATGGTGGTTATTCTTAGTATGACGATGATGTGTGCAATGATGATGATGACGGTGATTGTCGAGTTTGGAAGGATCCATGGCGCTGCAGGGAAGGGGACGGATGTATCACACACGCGGCCTGCAGATTTATACTGGTTTAAACTGGATGTCCAAGAGTCTGATCAGGATATTACCAACAAACCTCTGATGAGGTTTTAGTGATCCAGGATGCCACAATCATTTTGCAAGCAGCCCCCATGCAATCTGTAAAAAAAAAAAAAAAGAAATCATGAAACCAAAATAAATATATAAATGCAGAAACTTGTACAGATCGTTTAATGGAAGTTCATATCTAGATACCTATCAATACATTCCTGGATAACTGGATTTTGGTGCATGTCTGCCTCATTTGGGATATAAAAAGGGGCAAAATTAGGGGGCTATAATGTACCTGACCAAGCAAACTCATGCATTTGTATCTTCTTATCTCTATCGCTGCAACCCGTCCTTTTCCAGGATTCCTAAATCCTAACTACGAGTATGCCCCTCCAAAGAGTTCAGCACTCTGCTGCAAGACTGGTTACACTCTGAACATATAAACACCAAGTCTTCGCTCATAGAACTGGATCCCAATAGTTTTTATACGCCAGCACTATTGTCTAGAAAACTTATTTTCATAACATATAAAACCAAGTTAACCAACAATAGCCAATGTCCTACACTTCTTTCTGATTTCATCTCCCATTGCTCCTCGAGCTCTCTCAAAATGATTCGTTCATTTGACTTTGCAGCCTAACTGCCGTCTCCGAAAATATACTAATTACCGTACTGTAATTTTCCCACGCCTTTATTCCTTTAGAATCAATTGCCCTCATTTATCTACATCATTGCTATTTCTTCTGAAATCAAAGAATTTGTTGGTGTGGTTTAGGTTATGGCGTTTCAGTTAAGTTTAACTATTTACGCAAGATTTTGTTGAAAGGGGGAACTAGTATCGACTATCGTGCTCTCATTGAATGAAGAAAAATCAGATGAGTTGAGTTGAGTTGAGTTGATTTTATTGACTCTGTCGACCCCCTTTCAGGGTATGAGAGTACAAACATAATGCAATACAAAAATATGTCTATATACACAAGATGATATGATATGACGTTAATATAAAAGCGTAAATATTGACGTATTAAACATCAAAGTCATGGTATGTACAAAATAAATATGAAAAAAAGAAGGGAAACATACAAGTATACAGTAATTCCTGCAGTTTAGTTAATTATAGGTAGTAAATAGACATAGCATAGAGTGGAAACTGGATGTATATCTCACTACGTGAGATCGTTTCTTTATATACATAGGAGCTTTCATTTAAGTCATGCTCCTTTTGGCATGGTTGAGCAAAATATTGAGTAATTACTCATACAAATTTGCAGATGAACAAACTGTGCAAAATTGAGCAATATCAAACAATCCGTTCAAAAGTTATGAATTTTCAAAGTCACAGAGATCGCCTACAAAGTTAATCTTATAATTTGCTTACAATCTTATATATCCATATTTCCTAATGTAGCTTAATGAGCGCTAATGCACTTTCATAATCATATCCAGCGGCACTACCGCCGGTGTACACAGCTGGATACGAAAGTGCATTAACAAAAATAACAACACTTTGTCTTTAGTTTAATGTATGGTGCTGTCACATTAATTCGCGCATCATATTAATTCGTACATCTTATGAATCTCTACAAAATCGATGAAATATTGCAAATCTGACATCACCATCGTAAAGAGCGTTGTTTATTTGCCTAAATTGGAAATTTTCTTAGCAAAAGGACCCAAAACAATGAAAATATTGCCAAAAGATCGGCAGATTTGCTTGCATTTGCAGAAAAACACGGGTCTCGCGACACTGAAGTGAATCCTTCCAATTTTCAGACAGAAATCATCAAATTTGTAAGTAAGCAGACATACCATTCGATTCCTTGATATTTTGTGGTCAAGCTACTGTAAAGTTTGCATCTTAGATGGAAGCAATTTTATGGTAAATCTTGTTCAAAACGGGGCCTACGAATTTATATGACACAATTTGTTGACAATTCTCACCATTTTCCAGCATGGAGCGATGCGATCGTTTCATCAATTGAATGTTGATATCGCGATATCTCTGTGATTCTTTCGTAGATTAATTTTATTTTTGGAAATATTTGAAGCCTGAAATATCTAGTTTCATTTCGTGCCAAGATATTAAAAAATAATTTTGTATTTTAGGAGATATAAATTGTGCTAAGTAGGCCTACCACAATCCAAAAATGCTCTAGAAAAAGGATACAAATTAATGTGACACACCCCATCATTATAGGTCTTTCTAAGCAGTGCTTTGCATCCTCTGGAAAACGTGCGGCTTAGGCCTATATAAATTCAATTATTATTATAATTATTATTAGTATTATCATATGACGATCCCTTCCACTACAGTCTACACTGCAGCCAACAACAAGGAGTGCAGTGCATCACTGCATGCAGTGCAGCTACAGCATGGCAATGCACTCCCGGAGCAGTGAGGGAGGGATTTCTGACCCGAGACCGACCGACGTACAGGTGCGAAGGGAGCCTATTCGATGTTTTTTTTTTACCAGAGCCAGAGGCAGAGCAATTTCTCTTGTTCATAAATATCAACACACTCATTCCCACTCATTGAAATAATCATTTGGCTCAAAACTCTCACATTTTCTTGCACATCATCACAAAAACATGCAATATACTACATTGTTTACCTGTATTTTACCAACAAAGAAGTCCAGTAGCTGCGCTGATCGAAATTATTTTTGCTAATTTTACCGGAAATGCCGAAATATATTCAGTCTAGCGCCATCTTCATTTTTACGACCAAATGGAAACAGTCTCTTTAGCGCCTATCCTACTAGCCTCAGTCCCTTGCCTGTCTTTCAGTGTATGCTGGTATTTGTGGCTTTTAAACGTTAACTTTTCCTTGTGAAGCCGAGTTTTCGTGCAACGGTAATGGCTAATCAACAAAATATCGCTATTCGTGGTGTTGGAAGGAGACACAAGTGGGCAATCGACTTTACTTCCAGGTAATTTTTGGGGAAAATTGGAAACTAACTTCAACTTGTCAATAATTATGCCATATAAATCACTGCGACTTTTCTTGATGCAATAAATTTCATACAAAACATGGGTTACTTTGACCTTTATTTATGTTATAAGTGTTAGTGGTATAATGCTGGAATTTACACAACTTGCACTCCGATAATGTACGATATTGTGGCAAAAGGTAATTCCAGTTTTTTACTTAGTTAACTTAGACTTGTCTTAGTGAATGATCTCTCCTAACTGCCTAACGTAACAACATGCCTAAACTAAAAAAGGCTAAAACAATGCTTTGAATATTACTATTATTAGGAGTCAAATCAAAGAGAAAATCAAAGCCTTGTATGATGGAAGTCTATAAAGGCCCGCATGAGTGAATATAAAACCAGAAAAATTATCATTTAATCACTGACTCTCGTATCACTCGAGTCGAAGGAGAATGTCCTGAACTTATTTAGAAATAAAAATTGAGCAGAAAAAAAGCACCACAAATAGCTGAGAAACAGTTTCTCACGACGTCTTGAAAACTGCCGAAGTTTTGGGAACACATTTAAAGGCACACACTGCTCTTTGCTGAGCAAATAAAGGAAAATCATAAACTTTTATTGCTCTTAATGTCACACAAATTCTATGATATAGCATAAAATCATTGGGATTGGTAAAAAACTACGATTTTTTGCCCGATTCTTAGAAACATGAGCAAGGATTGAAGGAATTGTAGTCACAAAAGCCTCTTTAGTCCCATGCATAGGCAAGTCACGGAGTTTGACCAGCACGTATTTGTCCATAAACATAACGCGCATGTTTGATGCGTGCCTTTTCATTACGCGGGCCTTTATATGAGCGGACCATACTAAACCCCTTGTGTATCAATAATGAGCTAAGAAAGAATTCAACACAGGCCTGAACGTATCAGTCCATTGTACAATGCTACTGAAGTTTGGAAGAATTCTTTTCAGCCCAGAGTCATGAATGGCTATTGACAACTAATAAGTAAAATTAAATGGATGTTTGAGAAAGCGGTTCATGCACAATAGTTCTGTAGCCTTCTGTCATGCACACAGAATTTTGGTATGGCAGTTTCTCGTTCTCGGGCCACAAATGTGGTCCATAGCAGTTTATGGGTTAAATATGCATGCATATTTCTGTAGGTGTGAGATTCATGTGTCCAGTATTACCATGCTCTACGGTAATTGGATCTCCACTATATACTGCATTTGAGGTACTTTATCTTCTGAGCATGTATCTACAGTATGGTTGGGGACATTAAAGGTATGTCCTTAATATGCACATTTTTAAAGGGAAATACGCACTAGAGATAAAGTGCATGCCTTTATGGGCTTCCATTATAATCAATTTTTTTTTTCAATGTTAAAAAAGAATGTTTCTTCTATTTCTCTTTAGGCCAAGAAGTGAGCGGCAACTTCAAGCCATTGCAGAGCATCCTCCACCCGTAGGCTACACAGAAAGATCACTACCAGACCTATCACAACACGATACTGATTCAGCTCTAGTTGTTAAAGTAAGTCCAGAACCAAATATTGGCTGAAGGTTTCCCTCATGAAAGTGTTTACTGGTAATGGTACAAAAATGGACCTACATTCTCTCTGCATTTCAATNTATAACATGCATTTTCACCTGGAGGGAATCAATCTACGTGGCCACTATAGACAGGTGGTCACTATAGACAGTGGCCACTATAGACAGGTTTGACTGTATATGTCTATGGGGAATCGTGTGTATGTGCGATTTTGCGAACGAAACCAGTGCCTGCATGATCATTTCTGCGAACAGAACACAGGAAGAGTTAATATATCTTCACCTGATAATCAATAAAGACACTGAATATTTAAAGTAAAGCAATGGGGCCAACCCAAGCTCTTACTTATGACAAATAATATCCACATGCTTGCAAAATAAATATTATCACCACAATAATCTTTCCATCTGATCATTACTAAAGACTACAGAAAGGTACAGATCTGCATCAGGTGCAAACTCAAAGACACTCTTCACGGGGGTGCCAAGTTTTATATAGTGTACATGAGACTCACACTGCATTTTCTTACAATCGCATTTTTGAAAATTTGCTGTGCATTTCTATTGATCTCACATCTCCAGGGGCCTTAAGTTATATCATTACCCAACGGAAATATCATGCATTTGGGACCACCGACCCTTGGCATATCTGTATTTATGACTGGTAATAACACCTGCAAAGAACCTCCCATGACCCAGTTTTCTCAATGGTCCAGCTTATTCTTTCTTACTTTTTTAATGAAAATAGATGGTTCTCACTCTAATGCTTCATGCTACTTCTTTCAAAATCCCAATATCTTTACCTGATTATTAGCAAAGACCCTGAAGATGTATAAATCCGCATCAAGGGCAAACCCTAGACATTCATCCATCATCAAGAGTTCTCTCAATGGTCCATTTTTTAAATTTTCTTGTAGTGTGGATGCTCTAATTCTAACATTACATGCTCCTACTTTCAAAACCCAAACTTCAAAAACTATATGTACCTGATTATTAGTGAAGACCTTGAAGATAAACAGATCTGCATCAGGTGCGAACCCTAGACATTCCTTATGACTTGTGATAACACCTGCTACGAACATCCCCTGACCAAGTCCATCATCAAGCATCTTCTCATTTGTCCAGTTTGTTCTTACTTTGATCTTGTTGAAGTGTGGATGCTCTAATTCTAACATTACATGCTACTACTTTCAAAACCCCAACTTCACAAATTATCTTTACCTGATTATTTGTGAAGACTCTAAAGATGTACAGATCCACATCAGGAGCAAACCCCAGACACCCCTTATGACTGGTGATGAAACCTGCTACAAAGGTCCCATGACCCAGTCCATCATGAAGAGTCTTTTCATTTGTCCACTGTGTTCTCTCTTTAATCTTCTTGTAGTGCAGATGCTCTAACTCTAACATTACATGCTACTACAGTCTTACCTCGTTATACCGAGGACGATTTTACCTCTTTATATTGAAACCTTGTTATGTCAAATACAAATAGGTGGGACCAGGAAAATTACCTTGCTATAATGAGAGCTCGTTATATCAGTGTTCTTTATAATGACGTTTGACTGTACTTTCAAAATCCCAACTTCACAAAATATCTTTACCTGATTATTTGTGAAGACTCTGAAGATATACAGATCTGCATCAGGGGCGAACCCTAGACATTCCTTATGACTGGTGATGACACCTGCTACAAACGTCCCATGACCAAGTCCATCATCGAGGGTCTTCTCATTTGTCCAGTTTGTTCTCTCTTTGATCTTCTTGAAGTGTGGATGGTTCTCACTCAGACCGGTGTCAAACACGGCCACCTTCACCCCAGCACCTGTGTGTTATATGGAAAGGGCTTGTTAGGCAAGTTTTTTGTTTAGTTTGCTGTAGTACCCTAATTCACTTTTGAAAAACTATTAACTCCAAATTAGACAAAATAATTCTGTAAAACATATATGAACATGAGAAAAATAAAACTGCTTGACTCATTAAAAATTAATATCCAAAATATAGTGTAAAACTAAATACCCAAATGAAAACTGAATTATTAATATTTTTTCAAAGACACATGACGTAAGAACCATATACCCAGTCATCCCGAATTTGGTCTCAAAAGTTGTGCAAGAATGGAAAATATGAAGTCATGACCGCGCTTACAGCAAAAAAAAAACTTACCAGAAAGGCGCTGCCAAAATTTGTTCAAATACTTAAACATAAATTTAGTTTGATTTTTTTACTTGAGTGAAAAGTTAAAGACAAAAGACTAACAAGAAAACAACAGAAACAACAAAACATTCACGTTAGGCCTTTTACGAGGGTCAGTTGATTACACTGTAGGGGCAACAAAACAATTAGTGGGTCTTATTGTGAGGCAGAATGATTCTCACCTGAAAAGCCCATATCCCAGAGCAAGTCTGCTTCCAATGCACTGGTGATCTGCCTTGGGACTGCCCTCAATAGACGACGGCTTGTGTGACGACCAGTTGAATGCCAAAAATTAGAATTCTGTCATAAAAAGCCAAAATGAGTTGATAAGATATATTTGCATTTCGAGAAACAATACATAGTAATCGATTTATTATTAAACTTTTATTTAACAAATATTACTAATAATCCTTTAATCAAATCATATAAATTTAATTAAATAAATACTGATTCTTAGGAATAAACTTTCTGATTGTGGAGGAACACTAGTCATTCGTAGTTGAAACTGGATGGTTAACATTCACAGTTTATGGTGGATCAGGCAATCATTTACAGAGGACAGGGCAATCGATCAATGCATCCAGAAATACCAAGATTAGAACACAGCCATAAATGCTTAACATTAAAAAATATAGTAGTGTTTTTAAGTGAATTAAAACTGGGATGTGGGTAAATGTAAACCATTGACTACTGGAAATTGGTAGTCCTTGCACCAAGTCAATGGGAAATACAGAATTCAGTAGTCATAATAGAGGAAGGAGAGAAACATACCACTCCTAAACTTGTTCTTGATATTTTCCTAGATGATGTCCAATTGCTTGTACAATAAGCACCAAGCCCATCACAGGGGTCATTGACCTTCACATCTGCATAACAAAAGATGATAATAATAATATGCATCATTTATAAAGCGCTTTACCAGTTGCTATTTAAACTGCCCAAAGAGCTTCACATCATGACGCGGTCATTGGATTCATAGCAAGTTGCCTATTAAGCATGCACTGCTAAACCAACCAAGAAACGGTTGTTTTCTACCGGTACCCAAATAGCACTTGTTTGAGAGTGGCTAATGTGGATAAATTTCTTGCCAAAGGAAACTTGTGTCAACGGGAGTCGAGCCCCAGACCCTGTTATTGAAGTCAAAGGACGTAACCACAAGACTATGACACCTCCATGATGAAACAATATAAAGAAATTAGAAAAACTTGATGAATTGCATGGTGTTGTAGCAAGTGAAGTCTAGAGGTTTGCAATAGCATCATGTTTGGGTAGAGAGGAAAATGGAAATTGCAAAGAAAAAAATACAAATCATACATAGTCATGAATAAACAGTTCATGCATAGTCTCAACAATGCCATTATTGTTTCTTATATATTTATATAAAGTTTGTCTGCTATTATTTTTCTATAACATCTTTATTACATTACAATGCACAGAGGTCTAGCCTGGCACAATAGCCCACCAATCACTTTAAACAACTCTTATTCTATATTCACTTCCAAATAATTACATCACTTTTTTCACTACAAACAATTTCATTACCAGCTGTCAAGGGCATCTCAATATCATTCCCATCATCCTCCCCTACGTCGACCTCTGCCCTGTTAATTGTCCTTGTGACCCTTCGTTGAGGTGTGACCTGTTTCACTGCAGGATGATCTGATACAGAGCTAAGATCAGCCTCATCTGGTCCAGATATCTAATGAATGGAGAACAAAATGGAATCAGAAGAAACAAAATTGACCTTCGACCTTTGAACTCCGCCCTATTGATTGTCCTTGTGACACTTAGTTGAGGTGCGATATGTTTGATTGCAGGACGATCTGATATAGCGCTATTAGATCAGTCTAATCTAGTCCAGATATCTAATGAATTGGGGAAGATATTGGGGAAAATATATTTAAATAGGTGGAACAAAACAACAACTAAAATATGGATTCCAGAGACAGTGCTTTTACAATATTCTGGAGCTAAGGATAGCAGGCTTATCTCCCAAAAAATTAACACAAACTTTTGTTCAATCCAATAACTGACCTCCATTCATTAAAAAAATTGCTTACAGATAAGACAGCTTCATGTATTTGCATTCCTTTCCTTTCTGTATAAAATGTACAATTTTGTATAAAATGTACCCTATAAGCAAATAACAGTTAGGGACATGGCTCCCATCAATTTGCAAAGGTTATTACATAAAAGGTTGCCTCAGCATTAGTTTCTGCTTTTGGTATGGCTTCCAATCGAGACTTATTTAATAGCCTTCATAACATGTGGCAATCATGAAACTGGAAATTCCTTATTACGTACAATTCATGAAGTGCTGTACACATAAACATAGAAAGGACAGGTGCACAAATATCAGGAAGTGCATTGGTACAGTAAAGACTACATATAACCTGACAATTTATTTATGTAAATATGACATTTTGTTTGGATGCATATGATCACTCAGACAGGTGCATTTACTTCTCCGCTATATCTGCTAAGCACGTGTTCATATCCATGCATTAAAACAGGAGTATATTGTAACAAGTGTATGTATGCTGTAACCTTCAATTATTATCATTGGTCAGTATGTGCAAACTGTAAGCCTGGAATTACACATATTGATTTCTTTACCTGATGCAGGGTGCTACAAGATTTTTCACACTACTTGCCTGATTGGGCATGTTGCTTTTCGAATCACTTGCCCGAACACAAATTCCTATTGCCTAAAACACAATCAAGCAAACAAAAGCAGCTGCACATCAATCTAATTGGGTTTCGTTGCCACTGAAGTTAGTCAAATGATAGCTTATGCAAATGGATATAGCCTAATAATGAAGAATTTATGGACAATCCAAACTGCATAGTTATTAGACTTTAATACCATCACTTGCCCGATCGGGAAGTGACAATTTCATTTGCTTGCCCGATGGCTCAATTTTGTTGCCCTGGGCATTCGGGCAACTGGGTTTGTAGTGCCCTGCTGATGTACATAAAACGGCAACCTCCCCCCTCCAACAAAAAAACAACAACAACAATCAGAGAAGAAATATTGAGGTCTATAATGTTTACTTTTGATTTCGTTATTTTAAAATCACAATTCTCTTATACATGTATGTCTAATAATTATGTAAACGTAATTGTCCAAGTACCATTTTGTTGTTTAGTGGAGCTAAATGTACAAGGTATGACTGCCTGATTTATCCTTAAAATGTGTCTAGTCTTATTTGAACAACATGTGCTTCATAAAGCAAAAACACTTCACTATTGCACCCACAAATGTAATCTTTCATTGTTTTTCTCACCTTTATAACATCAAAATCACTTGGGTATGCCGAGGCTGGGTTATCCCTTGCCACAATGTGCCATGAACTTGCATTGCATTCCTTCATCGCTGCACAAAGATATCTGTGTCTGGCCTTGGCAGAGTAGTAGTTGTGAAACATTACTATAAATTC
This sequence comes from Temnopleurus reevesii, assembly GCA_036244855.1. NCBI lineage: Eukaryota > Metazoa > Echinodermata > Echinoidea > Temnopleuroida > Temnopleuridae > Temnopleurus > Temnopleurus reevesii. The sequence continues at coordinate 30,236 of BQKZ01005277.1, read as the reverse complement.
TGTGAAAAGGGGAAGAATGTACGAGATAATAGATTTATGGATATACAATGGTACCATCACATACAATGAAATCAATAACACGTAATATATAAATGTATTCTTTGTACATAAATTCATGTGCACATTCATAGCTAGTCATTTGTTTAAAAGGAGTGTTACTATAGAATTGTGACTGATTGCAAATTAACTGCAAATCAATTAAAAATAATTCGTTTGTGAAGATCTACATGAAAAAAATGACTTTGACTGGAACTTGCAATTAGTTGAAACTTTCTCGCAACAGCTTCTTAAAAGAGTTATTTGATGATTTTGTATTATCTTTCACTTAATTACAAAAAATTTAAATCTTTTAATTGAACAATAACAAATAGAGTATCACATTCACTTTAGTGCTCAATTTGTTGGAAGAAGAAGACTTCAGAGTAATCAACCAATCAGACATAAAAATATAGTTTGAAGTTATGAAGCACCGTGAGCTGAAAGGACAAATGATTTTTAACCAAGTAAACAACTTCATTCAAACATTCATTTATGAGCTAGACACTCAAGAAAGAAAACACCCTCCCTCTTATTCAGCTAAAAAAATATCAAACAGGCATCACACAATAAATAGTGAGGGAACTTTCTTTATAGTGTATCCAGTCATCTTTTTTTCTGGAATGACAATTCATGTTCATTAGGATTCATACCAAATAGGGAGACAAACTAATAACATAAAACAAACAAAAATCTCACCATCTGAAACAAGCTCTGTTGAGTAATGTGACTGCATGCTTGGCAGGTTTTCCTTGGAGGGTGCAACGCCCGGGCAGGTGGCGGAGGACATGGGCACTGATGTCGTCTTGAATGGTGTATATTGCACATGAGTTCTGTCTACTTGAAAGCTCACTTCAAAGCAAGCAGCCAATAAAAAGAGGATATATAAAAGTCTTCTGCAGCTCACATCTACCATTAAAGTTTGAGCTGATAGCACTGTCTTGTGGCTGTGATGATGATAATGGTGGTTATTCTTAGTATGACGATGATGTGTGCAATGATGATGATGACGGTGATTGTCGAGTTTGGAAGGATCCATGGCGCTGCAGGGAAGGGGACGGATGTATCACACACGCGGCCTGCAGTTTTATACTGGTTTAAACTGGATGTCCAAGAGTCTGATCAGGATATTACCAACAAACCTCTGATGAGGTTTTAGTGATCCAGGATGCCACAATCATTTTGCAAGCAGCCCCCATGCAATCTGTAAAAAAAAAAAAAAAGAAATCATGAAACCAAAATAAATATATAAATGCAGAAACTTGTACAGATCGTTTAATGGAAGTTCATATCTAGATACCTATCAATACATTCCTGGATAATTGGGTTTTGGTGCAGGTCTCCTCATTTGGGATTTAAAAAAAGGGCAAAATTAGGGGGCTACAATGTACCTGACCAAGCAAACTCATGCATTTGTATCTTCTTATCTCTATCGCTGCAACCCGTCCTTTTCCAGGATTCCTAAATCCTAACTACGAGTACGCCCCTCCAAAGAGTTCAGCACTCTGCTGCAAGACTGGTTACACTCTGAACATATAAACACCAAGTCTTCGCTCATAGAACTGGATCCCAATAGTTTTTATACGCCAGCACTATTGTCTAGAAAACTTATTTTCATAACATATAAAACCAAGTTAACCAACAATAGCCAATGTCCTACACTTCTTTCTGATTTCATCTCCCATTGCTCCTCGAGCTCTCTCAAAATGATTCGTTCATTTGACTTTGCAGCCTAACTGCCGTCTCCGAAAATATACTAATTACCGTACTGTAATTTTCCCACGCCTTTATTCCTTTAGAATCAATTGCCCTCATTTATCTACATCATTGCTATTTCTTCTGAAATCAAAGAATTTGTTGGTGTGGTTTAGGTTATGGCGTTTCAGTTAAGTTTAACTATTTACGCAAGATTTTGTTGAAAGGGGGAACTAGTATCGACTATCGTGCTCTCATTGAATGAAGAAAAATCAGATGAGTTGAGTTGAGTTGAGTTGATTTTATTGACTCTGTCGACCCCCTTTCAGGGTATGAGAGTACAAACATAATGCAATACAAAAATATGTCTATATACACAAGATGATATGATATGACGTTAATATAAAAGCGTAAATATTGACGTATTAAACATCAAAGTCATGGTATGTACAAAATAAATATGAAAAAAAGAAGGGAAACATACAAGTATACAGTAATTCCTGCAGTTTAGTTAATTATAGGTAGTAAATAGACATAGCATAGAGTGGAAACTGGATGTATATCTCACTACGTGAGATCGTTTCTTTATATACATAGGAGCTTTCATTTAAGTCATGCTCCTTTTGGCATGGTTGAGCAAAATATTGAGTAATTACTCATACAAATTTGCAGATGAACAAACTGTGCAAAATTGAGCAATATCAAACAATCCGTTCAAAAGTTATGAATTTTCAAAGTCACAGAGATCGCCTACAAAGTTA
>BQKZ01005275.1:0-40240 GCA_036244855.1 Temnopleurus reevesii | reverse complement strand
ACTTACATGTATTAATGATGCAACAACGCTCTCCAAGAAAGCCCCTATAAGTGCCATGACGATACCCAAGACTTGCATCATTACACCCATGGCAAGCATCTTCTGGCGTCCAAACGGGTAGAGGATGCCTTCAAGTGAGACCAGGGCTCCAATGAGAAGCTGTGGTGGGTGGATGAGATGGAAGGATGAGATGGAAGGAGAAAAATGGAGAAAGAGGGAGAAAGAGGAAGAAAGAGGGAGAAAGAGGGAGAAAGAGGGAGAAAGAGGGATGGCAAGGGAGGGAGGGAAGACGAGAAAGAGAGAGAGAGATGTATGAGCAAAAAGAATGTGTGGGAGAGAGCAAGAAAGATCGAGAGGAGAGGAAAAGCAGGTGGAGGAGGAGAGAGAGAGTGAGGGAGGGTTGGAGGAAGAGAGAGAGTGAGGGAAAGAGGGAGGAAGGGAAATAGAGAATGAGCAAAATAGCAAATGAGAGAAAGGATGGGACAGAAAGAAAAGAAGTGGACAGAAATACAATTATTTTTTTTCTCAAAAGTTTTTAAAACTGAAATAACTGCAATCATATAAAATGATAACAATACACAATCATAACAAAATCATTATCATTTTTATGTACCTCATTTCTTCAGATTTCAAAAACAAATTAAGACAATGTGAAAAATAAAGCCCCATTTCACCAACACACACACACACATACATTAAACCAAGTAAGTAGCACACATACACCTACAGAACGAGGAAAAAACATCCATTAAGAAAAACCACAAGCGAGAAAGAAGAAAAATAAAGATGGACAAACTCATAAACTTCAACTTATTTCTTCAATCAACAAATTATCAACTCTGCTTTATCATTCTATTTTTAACAAATCCTCAAAAGCCACTAATTCATCATCCTTCATTATGGGTATTACAACCACACCATCAAAACATCAGCCATTTTGGCAAAGGCAACATTTCCCGCACAAATTCCTGATCTGGCCAAGAGGTCTCCGTATTACGGCCAAAAATGAAATACAGCGGGAAGGACGGAGTATCATGGATGTCGCCACGGTAACAAATCAGACAAATACATCCTGTTCTAGGATGACTATGTCATGTTCAAAATACATTTTTGTCTTGCGGGAGAAACAGCACCAACCAAAATACATCATTAGAACATCAATGTCACAATGATTTCCCTTAATTCAGGAACCATAATTTGGGGAAATTGTTTGCTGTTCTACTTTTAATGTTGATTCTAGAAGATTACTGGTATGTTAAATCTATAAATTGATTCAAAAGTCATATAAATAATGAGCCTTGGCAATTGGTGGAATAATAACAAATCATAGTATTGTTTGGAATATATGTAGATTCCTCATATCATTTTTTTCTTTCTTCACATTAATTTTTTCCTCATATTTTAGATCAATCCTTGAGCATTTGAAGCTCAACAAATTTATTATGAAAAACATCATTTAGTGCCATATAATAATCTACACTTTCAATACAAATTAGAATTTTGAAGAGAATGATTCATATTGCTATTCTACACAATAACACTCTTCAAATATATTCAAATTTTGTGTGTACTATGTACACAAAGTCTTTTCTAATTGACATCCAAGAATGTATGCCAACTGGATTCCAAGTATGATAGTCCAACATTTGGATCTATTAGTAAACTGGCCTATTATTCAGAATTATATTTTGCTTGTACTTTCTTTGTACATTATTCTGAAGCTACATCTCTAAAATCAATCCACTAAAATAATACTTCGCGAATCCAGTGCAAATATGACAGCCTTGGATATCATAAACCATATGATTATCTGATTGGCCTAATTCAAATGATAACTTGAGCCACTGTAAGATTCTTAGCTTTAGATTCCCCTTGACATTTAGTAAACAAATCTCCTCAATACAAGACTTTAAAGTGATGATCTCATTTGAACTTTATGTTCAATTCATTCCCATTCTCGACTTTTGATGGTCTAGAAAGATTTTTTTTCCAGCTCTTGATATCCTTGTAGCATATTCATTGATTACAGTATATTCTTGATATTATTGTAGTATATATATTCATCAATAATTTCATAAAACTTGAATTTGAATATAAAACTGGATAAGTACCATTTTGAACATATAAATCAAAAGCAAACGTGACAATCATGGGCTTAGTAATATTTGTAATTTATACCTTGTCAATACAAATATATCTATTTTGAAAATGATAAGTATATAAGTATAAAAATAATAAAGATTAAGCCTACTGTTATGTAGGGTATGTAATATAAGAATATGAGTTTTCCTGATCAAGTTGCTAATTTCATTGCCCAAATCTTTCATAAAAACATTCAATTAAAGGCGATTTAAGCAATGGACGGGCGAGATGAAGTTTAGATCTCATTATTAATTGAGCGTTCAAAATGACAAAAAAAAGAAAATAAATATATTCTTAGAAGTTTTATTTCATCATTAGAAATGTAAAACTTGCCCGGGAATGCATATATATCATGACTACATATTAACTCTTGACCACAACAAAAGGTCATAATTCAGATATTCAAATTGGTTTCATAATCTAGATATCAATTGTGAAGAGAAAGAAAAAACAGCAAAATGAAATAGAATACTGATGTATTGCTAAGCAACCCTCAAAACTGTTTCCTTTTGAGGATGTTCTGTGGGACGCTTACAGGATAAAGCGAGAGCTTATCATACATCTCAATATCATAACACACTGAGAGTCTATCTACATTTGACATTTACAAGGTGATAGAATTATTTCAATTTAGTAAAAGATCTGAGAAATAAGGTGAACAGAATTCACGATGAGAGAATGATTCAGTCAAATCAAATTCTGAAAAAAAATATATAACAAAGCCATTGGTTTTAATTTGACAAGAGCAAATTAAAACGTCTTCCGCAATTATTGGCTTTGTTGACTGATACAAATGATACAAATCAAGGCATTAGTCTAATAGAATGATTCCAGTTGTGACTAAAATAATTTTTTTATTGTTTCTTGAATCGTCATTTTCAAGAATATTGGATAATTCGGAGAGTATTCTCCATTGAATAATAGAAATAGAATGTTTGAGTTCACTTGATTTCCCATTCATTTTGAAAATATTATGGTCAGAATTTCTCTTTGAGACCAATGTAATATTTGTTCTTTTCTTCTTTTTCATCTTTTCTAAAGGCTTCCTCTTCAAACTCAAGCTGTAGACACTATCAGATCCTACAGGCATTAAAGCCTAAAGTTTGATTCAGGTTAAAAATAATGTTATGCAGGTTGATGTATACAATTACAAAATGGATTGAAATGATGAAAACATTCTTAAAATGGTACCAGAATGCTGCAACTGGAAATGTATTCCTAACCAAAACCAAACTGCAGCCAACCTTTGCTGGCAATTTCATCGAGAAAACATGAATGAAACCCTCAGGTTTAAGAACCAACCCAGGAAACGTGGCAGGAAAAGTGATAAGTTTATTAGGCTCTGATATCAAAAGATCTGAAATATTCCTCAGTCTCTGAGTCTACACACTCTTAACTATTGAAGAGTACAATATGGGTTTTGTAAAGCACATAAACATGTTTTGTTAATATCCCTTACATATTTCCTTTCCTCTTTATCCTAAATATAAATCATGGTTGATGTGACTATGGAGCAAAATATTGATAAATATGACAACATAAATTATGTTGATAAATGTCTATGAATTGTGGCTGTCTCTTGAAACAACATTTATAACTTCCAAACAGTTTTTTTCTCCTTTCACCATTAATTTGTTTCATCCTTTTCTAATGACAATATATTCTAATTTATTTTCTTTACTCTTCTTTAAAAAGATTATTCTATTTAAATTTGCTTTTGTTAAGCAATCCCAACTCAAGCTATGCTTTCAGGGTACTTGCCTCCTTTTGATTTTACTACTTTGTCATGTTATTTTGCATTGATTGGTGTCTGTGAAAAAGGAAATAAATGTTTAAATCAATTCAATTCAATAAAAATGTCCCGTTTTTATCATTTGGAAACTGTGGAATGCTTTAAATATACAATTTCTTTGTGGTTCCTTAACTAAAAATTTAAACCAACAGTTTACATCTCTTATTCATCAACTGATCAACCCCCCATACTCTGGGTTGAATTATATGTATTCTCTCTTTTTTATGTTTTATGTATGTAGATGTATTTTGATGTCGTTTTATGTTTATTATACATGTAAATGTGTATTATAACTTAGGGCTGCAAGCACATCAAGCTCTAATGTTTACGCTGTAGCCCTTCTATATCTCATTTAATTTAATTTGTGTTTAATACCCATGTATGATATTATTATTATTATTCCATGTATTATTACTTTGTCTGATGATATTTTCATATAAATGATATGTAGTGTGATATAGAAACCAATAAATTCCAATTCAATTCAATTCAATATGTGTATATTGAGTGTATTGTGTGTACAATATTTGTACCCGATTTGTACTACGATAAACAAAGATTTAACAAATAAAAGCAGTCCTACTATTTTGCCCAAAAGAATCACAAAGGCATTAAATCTCTTACATTACGAACTTTGTCAGATAGACACAGCAATCATTATGCATTTCACTTTCTAAAGAGGCAATGGTCTGTAAAAATGGATAAGAGTTCATGCCTTTCTGGCTTAAAGTGGCATAAGGATCCGATAAATCGATTGCAATAGCCAGTATCGAAACACAAGGCTCAGAATAATTTGCAATGTAATCGGGAAACCCTTGAGCAGGCTTGATCAACACATGGTTCTGATGAAATATTGCCTAAAATAGCAAAGCAAGGGATACACCATTGGAAAAGTGTTATTTTCGCGACTGAAAGATGCTCCCATAGAAACTTTATGCCATGCAAACTTTCTTGAACTAATAGTGCTGTTCTAACCTTTTCTTTTGTATTATGTTCATTATAAGTATGTGGTTCTGATGAAATATATATTTCAGCATAATAATATTGACACTTTAAGTTCTAACAAACAAGTAATTTGAGTTAAGTCCCTATATGATTTTTTTTTTAAGGATGCAACTTTTTTTTTTGCCTGTCAGCTCATTTTGAGGTGCAAATTTACTAAGAGGAGTGTCAAAATTCATGAAGGCCCTTTTTGTCACTTGTACATTCTTTATTTCAGCTGGGGGAGGGGGACAAATTTACTGTAAAAGGATGTTAACTATTCGTGAAGACCTTTTTGTTTCCTCCTTTCTTTGCCTGCCAGGAGCTCAAGGAGGAGGGGGGGGGGGGAATGGGGCAAAAACCTCTTGCCCCTCCCCCCAAGAATGTAAGATCCTCGATACACGCGCACGATTAACCGAACCTTGAATCCTTGAATCGCGCTTGAGCAACAACTTCATTCAGGATGACAGACCAATAAAACAGATGATTTGTTCAGGTTTCCTCTAGACAGATGAACTGTGGCACTAAGTGGTTTAAAGTGCAGACTTAATCCTGCTAAATCTGCATTATCCCTAGACTTAGGATTAAGTGATTCACGCTGAGCCAAACAGCAAGATATCTATGCCAATTAGAAGACGTCATGGTAACCACATTGAAGTGCTGACAGCTCGACTGTATCTATTTTTTCTGGGAGAAAATTGACTAGCATTTTGCAAATTAAGGTGAAATATGAACCTCATTCTCACAACCCATTGCATTTACAGCTCAATCTTGCAGATTATAAATATTCTTTAAATATATTTTACATTAAGATCAATGACGAATAATATTGTGCTATTCAGAGAATAGTGTTGATGATTTTTCTATATCCATGATCGATTCTTTTAGTTAATCTTAAAGTTCTGAGCTATATTCTGCAAATAGATAAATTTCCATGAAGTTTCCATATTCACAATTTTGCAACAATTGTTATGATAATCCATTATCATAAATATTGCAGGGCAAACTCATCACAAATCATATAATGAAAAAATTGTACTTTCACAATCAAATATCATTAATGATGTTTGTTGACTTTCAGTAAGAAAAAGTGTTGTGAATTTGGACGTAAAAAATCACTAACTTAGTTAAAATAGACCCTTTCCTTTGTGTAAAAGAGGGTGTAAAAACAGGAAAAATATCTTGGCTGCGAACAGAAGCAAGCTTTAAGTGACGCAAGTATGACTGGCAGAAAGAGCGTGATTTATGATAAGTCTGGAGTTATCTTTTTCTGTAAGGTGATCCTTCAGGTTTATAGGAACAAGAACTAGATCAAATAGAATTGAATTACAGAGGCCTGAATGAACTTATACTAGTTTTGTTCATATAATTCTTGAATGAAAGCGGTAAAATATGATAGGTAAGGGATCGAAGCAAAAAATTAAGAGGGAACTGGTGAATGACAGACAAACAGATTAAATATGAATAAAAACATCTAACCAAAAATAAGGCACAATTATTTGAATCGCATATAAAATACATTTCAAGAACTTAATTTTCAACTGAATTTTAAGCAAATGAATATTGTATATGTCATGTTTATAATTGAATAAAGGAGCTTGTCCAAATATTCTACTATTTTTTTTCTTTTTGTTGTTCTTGCAAATGTCAACATTGGTAAACTAGCGTCTCAGAAGTTGGATTCTTGAAATTAAAAAAATTCTTAAAGCAAAGAACTTTTAACAACACTGAAGTTTAAAAGTAAATAGTCAATAACTTATATACTGATGATACATAGTATAGATGTCACTATAATAACATTTTCCATAGCCCTCCATGGCATCATTAGTTCCTTGTTTAAGAAATATATCGTAGTCTGTGCAAATGCTAAATAAAGTAGGACTGTTTTGACAGTTCTTTCCGCTGCATGCTTTGTTTAGGAAATAAAGACTGTGGTACACCTGAACTACAGGTCTGTCACACATTTCTGACATTGGAATATGTTTTTGGTAAATCATACATGAGGAACAAACAAAATCTTGATTCCTATTTTAAAAAAGCAAAACAAATACAGTGATATGAAAGATATCAAATGGCTTAGAATGCATTGTTTAAGAAAAAACAATTGAAACATTGATATCTTTTATAAAATGAGGCCTTTCAATCACTAAAAAAAAGACTGAGGAAATAAAAGAAATATGGCTGATAAAATACAATAAAAATATGATATTTCAGATGGGACACAGGGCCCTGCAACATTAAAGTTTGCTATTAATAGCCAGTTTGAAAGAGTAATTCTGATTGGTTTCTGATCAGTCATCAGTCAAAATGCGCATGCAACAAAGATATTCATTGGTCATTTTCATTAGCAATTAATTGCAGAGCTTACTGAAAGATCCTCCATTTTTTGGTGAAATTCCCATTTGAAATAAATTATGCTCCATTGTTTAATTCTTTGTTAAATGTTTTATACACTGAAATCACAGGTAAATCACTGGGTTATAACCTGCACAGAACACACAATGAGTGTTTGCACCATCAAATAGAAGCATATATCCCAAACTTGTACAAAGTTTGGCATACGGTATAAGCTAACATTTTCATGATGGGTTTTATTTTCACAAAATTTTGCAGTCAGAGCCTCATAAAAATTTCCACTCAGTATGATTCACATTCATATGCACACACTGACATAGCACAAAAATAACAGCACACTTAAATGTCAAATCGGTCCCAATACACAATAATATCTGCCCACGAAAATATTGGCTTATTTGGCTTTAGACTCAAAAGTGTGACTTGCTTTGTAAAGGGAAGGAAGCACACCAATCAGTGATGTCCTTTGCATTGGAATGACCCTGCCTTGGACTCTCGATAGAAAACCATTCAAACTAAGGTTATAATTGTACATTGTATGTAACAAAACAATGGAAAAAGTTTTCACAGCATATCTCAGACAGAGTATACTAATAGATATGAGGATTCATTCATCCAAAAACGAAATTTTGGGTTATTACTGTAAACCCTTACCTATATTTTTTGTATTGAAGTATTTTTGTGCATCACTGAAAAAATTTTTTTCGGGGGTCTCCTATTGCAGAAGGGTCACGCTTAAAGACTTCATTCAAAATTGCAATAATTTGGGGCAAAAATTTTGTGCGGCACTTTTTAAAAAGTCATGAAATATATGAACTGTCAAATTACAAACATATTCCCCAAACGGGGGGGGGGGGGGGGGCTCATATTCTGTCAGAAAATAATTTAATTCAAGGGCCATACATGTTTTACATCATCAAAATAGAAGTAACTCTTAACTGTAGCTCTTTAAAATAGTTAGGTTCACACTGAGGGCCGAAACCTGTATCTTTCAGAAACTAAGACAGTCCTACCAAAGCTTAGATACGTGCAGGGCGAAGGTGAGATTTTTTTACAAGTCTCTTTCTTGCCCTCTCGCCCTCAGGACTTAAACAAGGCACCAATAGGGCAAGTTTATTAGAAGTCACCTTCTTGCCTTTTCAAGTAAAATGAGGTGCCTTAGCGAGTGTAACAACTAACCTTTGCACTGCATGTATAAGCTTCTGTAGGAATATTTCTGAAACCTTTGGGTTTTGCTTCTCATCATGACCCCTACTTAAAGCTTTCTCCTCTCGACTTTAAAATCAAAGAATGAAACATAATTACTTACCAATACAGGAGCCCAAAAAGCGCCAGCGCTGATGTTTTCTATGGTTATATGGACCCATACTCCTAAGACAATCTGTGCTATACATATGACAACTTCGCCTAACAGAACCAGGACAGCTAACACCAGCTTTCTTCGAGAAACTGTAAAAGGAACAGAAATATTACATTGTATTGACATATGGGTTTGTACATGAATATATGCTAACAATATGAAAATTGTATAAGATTCATCCTCCCATAACAGATGAAACATTGCTCCAATATATGTACTCAATATCATCCTATTACAAAACACTAAGCTATTTTCTGGGTTGGTCAATTTTGAATTATTTTTAGAAAATTAAAATGTACATGATGAATGTTATCCCCTAATAAAAGTATCATCATGAAAAATTATAATCATTTTTTATCTATTCACTTAGACTTTGATTTCACAGAGCTATTTTAAAATAACATATGCTGAATTTTTAATAAGAGGAGAATGTTTTAAGCACCATATAAATCTATTATCAACAACTCAAAATTTTAACATACACTCCACTTGTTTCACTTCATTGACATATTATTGAACATTGATGCTAGTATTTTCAGCACACAGAGAAAAAATATTAAACGCATAACAGACAGATATCAAAACATCCCTGGGAATTGGGTATATATCAGTCCAAAACACATTTAACCAACCAGGGTAATGGTCACTAATGAAATGAAATCGTGACAGTTTTTGCCAAGAGCAGTATTTCCAACTTTTCTCTCATTTTACTTCTTATGAAACTGACACTGTGATAAGTGATGTAAAGCACCTGGAATCAGTTAGATTTTGAAGATGAATAATTAAATTTCTGAAGAAATTCTGTCTGAGTATGCAAAGATTGAAATGTACGCCTTTTTATCCTTGTCTTCAGCAGAATGACTTAGACATTTTGTGGCACTCCTTGTAATTTTTGAAATAAATTTGATTCCTAGACTGACCAGCATACATTAAAATATAGGTCAAACACAGCTTATAGAAAAACAATACATAACAGTTTCATTGACGGTTCCTGTATGTACACACATACAAATAATTGTTGATAGTCAAAATGGTTTACTTATCTTAAAAAAAGCTTTGAATAGTAATAAAAAAAATCAGTACCATGTCCCCCAAAGTACAAAAAGATAATATTTTAAGTTTAAAATTGTGTGCACGATTCTACTATTTGTTGCCATTTTTAACATGGTGCTTGAAGGACTTTAATAGTGACCATGTTAAAGACTAATCTATCTCCCATCATCTCCTTTCTTCTTAAATTAATCAAGAAAGATAAAGTAAAAGCAAAATAAACCATCATATGACAAAGGCTATTATTGAAATGAGCATTCATGAATGGAATAACCTGTCTCATATCTGTCATCTCTCACACACTCATCCTTCCGTCAGAGATTAAACCATTATTACCTTAATTTTCATCCAATACTAAGCAAGAAAATACCACCCCTCAAGCGGTCTTGAAGAAATTCAAGTGTCCCCTTGAGCCAAGGCACTTTTTAAATCCTGCATGTGCTGTACAGGTGACTCGTTAATTAACTGAACATAGCAGAAGATACAATAGCTGCCAATTTAGATCATTGATATTTATTTGCCCGGGGTGGACTACAGTTGCGTACAACGAAAATCAGACTCATTGGACTAACATTTAGATTTAAGGTTTTTTTCTGGACGATATTTATGTCTTCTAATTTCATACTACTGTTAACCAGGAAAAGTTTTAGACTTTTGTGAATTCTCAGGGTTTTTTTATAATAAAGAGCACTAAAATATACAATAGCTGAACTGACAATGGAGTTGAATATCAAAGGAAAATTTAATGTTTCAGGAAAACTTGATAAAACAATTTCATGGAAATTGAATAAAATGATTTCAAGAGAATTTGATAAAATACTTTCAGAAAAATTAGATGAAATTAGTTTCCTTTTGTTTCCTTCGCATTGTTAAAAAGCTGAAATATACACTGAAGACAAACAAGATGTGGGTTTTATACACTTAACATTTTCCCATGTGTAAGTTGATGTACCATTTATTTTGTATCGATTGCTCTTCCTATCAATTGTTTAGAACCAATAAAGTAATATGCCAACAAAACTAATCGAGAGGTTGTGGTTTGCACCCAAACTATACCCTATTTCTGATTGATAAGTATCATAAACATGAAACACAATATAATCTATTTTCGTAAAATGAAGTCAAATGACAATTAAATGCTCCTTTGTAATGCTATTAAAATTGGAACTGGCTTGTGATTGTTGTGTCCGCACAGTTCAATACACGGATCTATTGTTCCATAACCTGATAACCCACTTTATGTTTTACGGAAATACTTAACCTCATGTTATGAGTAGGCCTACAAATTTAAAGATCTACCACCATGCCTCTGTAGATTGAAATTCTGGGTTAATGATATTTCCACCATGGATCCTTCTGATCTTGTGATGAATACAATTGTCAACATAATTGAAAATTTTTTTTTCTCATGTTCCTGTCGCTCTTGATGTTGTGTTTTGGAGCAAAGGATTTATTTGAAAAACCACACGATTCAAGGAAATAATTGCTTTCAGGGCTTCTTGAAATATACCTGAAAAGCGATTTTAATTGAACATTCAAGCCAAGGAGCTGCGCCAGTTTGTAAAACGAGTGTGAAAATATATTAGGCTCGGATAGTTAAGTTTGGTTTATTCTATTTTGTGTCTTTTAGGATGAGATATTGTTCAGAGTATTTCAGCCTGGATAACAGTGAGATCATATGTTGTTTGAAGTATCTTTAGGAATCATTATTTAGAAAAACGTTATTCGATGTTTGCTACCATCATGAGCTACCTATACATACTGACAAAGTATGGTGTACAACATATCTCATGCAGCTCTTTTTTTGTAAATCCCTTACTTATGCCAAACTTGGTCTAAGTTTGTATTAAAATAAAAATTTTGTCTAAATGAAATACATTGAATCTATGCATTCTTTGCAAATGTGTTTTTAATTGCATCATCCACGTACATGTACACTACTGATGAAAGATGTGGTCTTACTTTTTTGAGCTATGGTTTAATATTAATCAATAAAGNCATGTACACTACTGATGAAAGATGTGGTCTTACTTTTTTGAGCTATGGTTTACTATTAATCAATAAAGATTTGTTGGTTAAAATTGATGAATACAGTTTTAACAAATGTGAAAGCTTACCTTACTGAAGTATGCTGTGTTTTTGCAGGTGTGCATGCTCTTGCCTTTATTAGCCATGGTTTAACATTGATCAACAAAAGTTATTCTTGGGTTACAATTGATTACCAAAATTAAAAACAAAATGAGAAATCTTACCTTTCAGAAGTATAATGTGCTTTTGCATTTGTTAGCCGCGGTTTAATACCAATCAACAAATGGTTTATTGATTAAACTTAATGAATAAATTTAAAAACAGAATAATTATGCTTACCTTTCTGAAGTATACTGTGCTTCGCAGGTGTGCTCTTGCTATCAACAGCCATGACTGCCCATCAACAGGATTTGCTCCAGGGGTCGCCGCTCACGATCAACGTTACAAGCCCAGACGAGGAAGAGCTCGCGGCATCTACATCGATACGGAAGAAAGAGAAAGAGAGAGATAGTCGTAATGAAGAGTGACAGTGCGGTAAGTGAATAACGGCACACTCATGAGGGCGGCAGATCAGATTCATACGTGTTGACAGTTCTGGCAAGGGACGAGCTACGGTAGATAGCGTGTGCATGCAACAAGTTGCTGCATGATTTGGTTAGATGCGCTCCATGTGTGATACACCGATATTGCTTGCCAAAATTTTGTGGATGATTTTATATAGCCAGTGGTTTGGGTTCTCTATATTCAAGGAATATATTTTCCAGGTGTCGCATGGTAATTTGCTATGCATTTTAGCAGGGGTGCTATACAAATGATGTTTTGTTTAGCAACTTTTTCAGATAGAACAGGAAGTGTTGGAAATATTTCCTCTATATCTAAAACTGCAAATCAAATGTGAAAAATGAAATTATTCCCTGATATTGAAGAGTGGACCTATTTATTCTGACATCTTGTATGTAATCAGAGATGCCAACTGTTCCGGAATATACATGAAGTGCATTTCCATTTTAATTGAAGACTTTCATTGCAAGTGGATGGCTGCGAGAATTGCTCTCACTTTTGTTCAGCCGTTGCATTATTCTCTTTTTGTTGGAAATCATGTTTCTTCCGTAACGGTTTGCATCTCTGCATAATGATTGCAGAATTGAGGATTGAGTAATATCACATTTCTTGTCAAGAGATTGATTCTCTTTTGCAAATAGTTCAGGAGAACAAGAAATTCTGGTGTTATCCTTAGAATATGTATCAAACACAGGCTACAAACACATTATGAATGTAAAGATGAAAACAGAAATATAATTATGATTACGATATAAAGAAAGAATATCTGAAACTACTAAATAATATGATCCAGTGTTACTGTTCTTATCTCCCCTTATAAATCACTAAATAAACTGAAATGTTCGCAGTGGTTTTATTTTCACAAATTTTGCAGTCTTTGCCTCACAAATATGTCCACTCTGTATGACGCACATTCATAAGTGTACAAAAACTGGAAAAAAGGAACACACCAATGTTTCCAGCTGGTTCAAAATCGCGAAAATATCTACGCTAAAATATTGGCTTAGACACTTTGAGATGTTTCCCTTCCTGAGACAGGTTTGTGCTTCAAAGTTTGAGTTACAAACATCCTTTGACCTTCTGAAAAATTTGCTGGGTAATCAATCTATCGACACCTCAAAATCTTTAAATCTCTAATAGCCCATTACAAGAGTTTAATTACCAGGGTGGGGTGTGAGGAAGGGGGCTATTTCCACCTCATTCATGTAGGCACTTAAACCCCCTCCCTTGTCTTTGTTGTTGTTTATGAGCTGTCAATGTCAGAGCAATAAAGTAGGAAACAACTAATTCACTTCCACCACATACAGCACTTGGGTTCCTTCTGAGAAGAAACGTAGTTCTCACTAGAAATTAATATTTAACCCAAGAAATGTTGATCGTTAGTTGAACTAAAAATGTTTTAGAGCCTCATTGCCAACTCAGCCCCCCTCAGTTCATATTTTGTTTTTGTTTATGAGCTGTCAATGTTAGAGCAATAAAGTAGGAAACAACTAATTCACTTCTACCACATACAGCATAGGACCATTTACACAAGAAGATTCATTCTCACGACAAATTAATGTTTAACCCAAGAAATATTGATAATTAGTTGAAATCATGAAGTTTCAGAGCCTGATTGCCAACTCAGACCCTTATCTTTGTTTTTGTTTATGAGCTGTCAATGTTAGAGCATGGAGGGTCGATGGTTAGAGGATGAAGTAGGAAACAACTAATTCCTTTTCTACCACGTAAAGCACTTGAGGTCATTCCCACAAGAAGCGTGGTTTGCATTGCAAATTAATGTTCAACTCACATCCTGAATACATCTTGATGAAAAAAGTGTTGGAAAACAGGCAGTGAAAACAGAGGTTGCCTAACCTTTTACATGCGAAGTGATGATGTTTAACTTTGTACATAATTAAAGCACTCCCTGAAAGCTAATTAGAACCTTACAAAATTAAGATACGTCTTTATAATAGAGGAAAAGTCATTAAGGGTAAAAGGATGAAGCAGAAATGTCAAAGAAAAGATGTTTATATGATCTACATTAGAATGATGAATGTTGCAGTGAATGAAATAATTTTAAAAAAATAGAGGGAAAGAGTAGTAAAAACGTAAAAAAAGAAAAAGGCAAAAGAAACGGATGTTGGAGAATGAAACAACGCAATATCTAATCTGAGGAAGTAAATCATTTCTTTTCAAAAGGACAACTCCTTGCCAATATCCTTCTTAAACCCAAGAGTAAACTTACATTGTCTTTCTGTGAAGTATGTCATTGAACTTAACTTGTAAACATTCTTAGTTCAGACTCGATTCTGATCTGAACTCCCGAAACCCCCAAAGATACGAAATAGGAAAAAAGGTGAAAAAGGTAAATTCATCTGAGTTGAATCAGTATCCTATTACATGTAATTGATGGACAGTCATGATGCCAGTACTCCAATATGCATTAGAGCAATTCTGTGATTTTGTCATGTCCATTACAACGAGAGCATGTTTTGATGGAATTCCTTGAAATCTGCTTTGCGTGACACAGATACTATCTATTTCATACATATTGAATTTCAAGGAATCTTGATGAATACTTTTCAAAGAGATTCAGTATTTTCTTGCGTAACAGAGATGGCACTTTTGTGAAATTTCAGAATAGGCAGATGTTTTTCGCTCATGATGATATTAATTTTTTTAGCTTTTTCTTTCCAATTAGTGACCATAAAATCGACCAATTGAAGTGCTAACACTCTGTAGAAGGCAAGCGGTCCATCTTGATACATAAATTTCTTGATTTTGAAAGGGATGAAAAAAAGATCCATGGTGAGAGAAAATGTTCTTTATCATTAGACAAAGTAATCAGCATTTTTTTTTGCTGATAATATTGTTATTGAATGCATCAACCAAACTTATTGCAATGTGATACCCCAGTGGTCTGGGGTACTGCCACAACAAGAAGCTCGGACCGAACTGGGACAGGAAATCTGAAGAGCGTCCTGGAAATTCAGCCACGGCCAATTGGCTGCTATGTCAGATAACCTCTCACAATCATCCATCAAGGATGAAGATATCATATGGAAGCTAATACCATCAGCAGTTTCAGTGCCAACAGACGTGATAAGTATATGGTGAAAAAATAACGATTTTGTTTCAGATGTTGAACTATGATGAGTCATGGTTCGTCACCAATGAGAGTTTACGAAATAATGACTTAAAGCTCAAGATTTCAACTTAAGAATCAAAACAAGCTGAAGAGTACAGTGAAAACTTGGTATAGAGATCTGATATCACCATGTTCCTAATACAATAGAGAACAGTTTGGTCCCAGCTCTTTATAACTAATAGTTTCTAACCCTGTTATAAGAAGATTACTGCTGTAACAATTCTGATGGTCACATGTACCTTGTTAACTTATACTGAGTTTTCACTCTATAAGTCCCCCAGGATGTAAACTAACCTTAATGTTTATCATGATTCAAACAAGCAATGGTGATAGGTGTATACCAGACATTTTTATAATAAATATATAAAGCAACTTGTCCATAGATTTTTCACAACCATTGCACATGAAACAAAATTGTTTCAGGGCAATAATATTTTACAAGGAAATCTGACAGGGTGAAAAACCTTCAATAGCTCCTAGTCGGAAGAGATGCTCAAATGGAAAATACACTGTGATGTACAAACACCATTGCGCAAGCATTTGGAAAATTATCAAAACTGTGACTAAAACTTTATGGTTGTTGTCTCAGAGCTATCATAAAAATCATCTTTAATATGCCAGGTAATAAATGAAAGACAGAAACAGCTGATGTAGTGTAAATCACAACATTCTCAGTGACTTGAGAGTCCAGTGACAATAGGATGTAACTCCATTTGGGGCCAAAAGATGGTTTGGGTATGAAAATGATCAAAAAATATGACCTTTCTGATAAGAACAATGGCACCAAAATGTCTCAAATCATTGAGAAACCTGATTGTCCTTTTAAATTTTCCTTTTTAAGCCTAGCTCTAGTCTGCAAGCACAGACCATTGGCGTTAGCTGTGTGCATATGCAGTGCATTATAGAGAGTCTGCGTTCGCAGACTACATCACAGACTACATCGCTTCTGCACTGCTTCTTCTTCTTGCCATGGCAGAGGGACTCCAAATAAAAGCAGACCCTTGATTATAATGCACATTGCGAAAAGGCCAAGGGTCTGTATTTGCAGACTAGCCTAACTCTATTGCCACATCCATGTCTAGTGAAGGGCAATGTGGGGACACCAAGGAATTGTTTACACTCTGTAAGGTCACTGAACTATTAGGAAGAGGGCAATTAGGGTCAATGAACTTTTAGTAATGGGGCATAAACACAGACAAAATACAAACATGAGAGTCTTGTACTTTTCTAGGATCTCTGTAGACATTAGTTGACTGTAGGGGGGGGGGGGGAACAGTCTCAACTTGGTAGGCACTGTGACCAGAAAGGGCAGAGGTTTAGGACAAAGTAACCAATTTCCTTTCAAGGTTTCACAATAGATAGATGCACACAAAGAAATTTACCTCCCTGTTATTCTGCAGAGAAAAATCGAACAGGTGTTAATTTGTTTTACGAATAAGCTTGGGAGCTACCTATTTGTGTTTATGAAGCCATTGTAAATGATTGAATGAAGTGGTTTACTTTGTCCAATTCCTTTGTCCCTAATTCTGCTCACAGTAAAGACAGTGCTATGCTGTAATGAGATAACGAATAAGGAGATGTACCCTGTAATACCTATGGAAATTATAACCTCTCTGCTCTGACTACAAGTGAGTCACAAAACCATTTTATTATCACTCAGAAGATATTGATCAAGAACGCTTACAATAAAAATATATTCTGAATGCAACACTTAAAAACATACTTTTGAGAGAGAATTCTAAGTACATTACAGGGAAATATAATCTTTCTTCAGTATTAA
Organism: Temnopleurus reevesii; assembly: GCA_036244855.1. Lineage (NCBI taxonomy): Eukaryota > Metazoa > Echinodermata > Echinoidea > Temnopleuroida > Temnopleuridae > Temnopleurus > Temnopleurus reevesii. Next base: position 23,058 of record BQKZ01005275.1, on the reverse strand, counting down.
TAATGGGATATACATTTATATCTATTTAGTATACTAAACATGAAAGGGAATATGCCCTCAAATATCCATTCTCATATAGGTAAAATAGGTTGAATGCATTAATGTGTTTTTAATATGACTCATTTACATAATATGCCAAAGAAATAAAACATTATATATCTGCATTACCATGGTTCCTGGCAGACAAACGTGAGGGAAATGATGACTGTTTTCTTACCGGCAAATCAAACGACCCAAGAATAATCATTCCAATGTTTTCTTATTGAACAAGGTAGATTAAAAGCCTTGACAACAGGATGTATCTTCCTTCAAATGTGAATCCAGTCTCTTTCATTCGATCCAAATGTCAGACAACCATCCCATGTGGTTTCCTACCAATTTGAACATTAATGTCTGATTTAACAGACTTTTCAAGATTATTGTCTAATGTTGATAGGTGTAATAGACATTGTAACATTAATGTTTCATATTTCAACATTATATAGCCAATATTTGAACATTTTATGTCCAATGTAGCAAATGCTTGATTATAAATATCTGATGAACATGCATGTAGCAGACAAATTTGACAGTACTGTCTGATATGACAAATGTTTTAACATAATGTATGATGTGACAGACATATGAACATTAAAGATAGCATATTGGAACAATAATAAGCGATACAGTAGAAATTTGAGAACCTATTTGAACATTAAGGTCTGATGTTGCAAATATTTGAACATTAATGCCTAATGCACAATGCATAGTATAGCAAACATTCCAATGTTTTCTTATTGAACAAGGTAGATTATGAACCTTGACTACAGGATTTCTGTTTCTTCAGATGTGAATCCGGTCTGTGTCATTCGATCCAAATGTCAGACGACCAACCCATCTGGTTTCATTATCTATGGACATTAATGTCTGATAGAACAGACATTCTAAGATTAATGTTTGATGTTAATGACATCCATGTTTGTAACAAATATTTTCAGATTAATATCAGATACAAGATTGTCTGTTTATATTTATATAAAATTTTAGGAGATTCAAATCTGGGCTTCACAACATGAACATTTTTGCCATGAAAAAACAAAAACCAAAAAAGACAGAATTTTTATTTAATATTTCCCTGTGTATAAGTTTTGTTTTCTTTTGGCCAGAGTTTATTATTTTAATTTTGTAATGGGGACCAGATGTAAGCATTTGAACATTGATGTCTAATGTACAGTAAAATAATCATTCTAATGTTTTTTTTAATTGAATGATATAAAAACAACAACCTTGAATACATGATTTCTCTTCCGTCAGATGTGAATCCGGTGTCTATCATTTGATCCAAATGTGAAACGACCAAACCATATTATTCATTTGTCTTAAACTCATTTGGACATATATCTTCTTATTTGTGGTCTGAGTTGCTGAAAACATTTTTTGTATTTGCCTGCTTGATTTTTTTCTGCTTGAGTTTTAATCAATACCATTTTTCTGGACCACACCCAGTCTTTAAATTGATGTATGGGCACTAATTTGACAATAGTGTGCTTCACACCAAGTCATATGTTTACGTTAAAACATTGCCCAGTACCATTAAAAAATGTATGATTTTGAAATGTTGAAACTCCCGCTTAATGCTAGATATTTGCATGAATCACGATTGGGGAGGGAAAGGAAAGCACCCTCTTTAATCCAAAACCACGTTCCGAGGATTAAGCAAAGGGATTTACAGTGGATTAAAAGGTGCTATGAATGAAAGTGATAAGGAAAGCGGAGTTATCAATATCATAACTTAAGATTAGCAGGATAAATTGATGGATTATGGCATATTGAAACATAAATATTTCACACTCTTCCATCAAATGCAAGAACCTTGATCATTTAATTACTCATATTTATGTGTATGTGTACATGTATGTCAAAATGTAGATTGTAAGATCTATATGAAATGAGGAAAGCAATGAAAGAGCAAATGCATAACATTAAACATACATTGAAAAAAAGAATGAAAGCTTTTTAGATATATGTGCATATTACATACAACAACATTGAATTGATGAATATCCAAATGTAACACATCTAATTCACAGAAATTGATAAATAGAATATAAATTCAAAGGGGATTTTACATTTACAGGTAGTTGTGACAAAGCATGTTCTTGCTTTGCAGCTCCTAGTCCTGGAACCTAATCTTATGTTACATCTCCTCAAAATAAAATGTGCAAGAAATGTATACGTATTCCAAAGAAATGGTTTGGCAGTCCATTACAAGAACAAATTTACCCACCTACATCAAACTGTATGCAAGCCCTGGGCGTTGTTTCACCAAGATATGAAAGCATTTTATACACACGACTGGTATTCGTTCTTGTGCTGAATGATCAAGAATGTTGTAGGACTTGGTAACCTACTTCAATTCAATTCAGGTTTATTAAAATCATAATCATCAAAGTACAAAATAAAAGTCTGAGGACTAATAACATTTTGTTTACAAGCAAGACATAAAATAATCAAATCAAAATCTTACATACATGCAAATTTTACGCTAAAATTACTGGAAATGAAAAGTAATATGTACATTAAAATTAACTTCAGTTTTTATAAAAGTCAATCACAACTTTTAGAAGGATTTGGTGAAACACCGCCCTGGGGCAGACTTACAAATTTGCACATGAGATACATTAACAATGGAGAATATAGGATAACACCCCAAAGAAACTCAATATACTTGCTCCAACAAAGTTCACACAAAATGACTCACCAAAGAATTTCTTAAACCCTCTGTCCTTTTTCAACCATCAGCATTGCAGTAAATCCTCTAATAATCCTCAACGCTTATAAGACACGTACTCCGCGGCATGAGAACACACAAATAAAAAGTGCTATACCTCTGCTCGGCCGCGAGTTAGGACTAATTATACACACTGGCCTGCACTTACTTGTTCCTCTCTCGGTGTAAAAAGTGCTATCGCTTGGCTCTGCTGCGAGTTAGGACTAATTATACGCATTGGCCTGCACTTGCTCTTTCCTCTCCGTATAAAAAGTGCTATTGCTTGGATCTCCAGCGACTTAGGACTAATTATACACACTGGTCTGCACTTGCTCGTTCTTCTCTCAGCAATCGTGACAGAAAAAGAGGTTAGAAAGCGATAAGTTCATCGCTTCCTCGAGAGTAGGAAGTTGGAGAGGACGTAGGCTAGTTGCGTTGACAGTGTGGGCAGTTTAGGCAGGTAAATTGCTCTGAAAACCCGCTAGCTTCCTGAGAATCGTTCAGCTTTTGCTCAATTGACAGTTTCAGCAAAGGGGTGAATGGGTATGATTAACCCTCAATCTTTGGGGAAAAAGTGAATATTGAAGCAACTTGGAAATTCTTCTAGTGGGATGATGACATTACGTAGATGAGAGTAGTTTTTCTCTAGAAGTGTAGTTCCCTGAAATGTCAAAGCGTAAACAAATTACTATGTGTATAGCGAATATTTGAAATACCATTGGCATCGTAAAGATATCGTACTGTTACATAAGTTAGTAAAAGAATTTGTTAAATTGCTTCAAAAATTTTCACTTGGTGACGATTTAGTGTGACAACTTCAAATTTACCAAGTTTAATTATCATCTTTTTTTTGGAGGGGGGAGGGGGAGGGTCTGGCTCCAATCGCTGGCAGAAAATGAAAGTTTTTTAGCATCGCCATGAACTTTTAATCTACTGATGCACTTTGCCAGTCTACTCCTTTCTTTCGGGAGGAAATAAAAAGTCTCTTTCTGCTTCATGGCAGGATCATGGACATTAGAACTGCACATTTCCTAGAAGAATTGGCAAGACAAATCTGCCAACAAAACAGCATATTGCACAAAAGTTGGGTCGAATCATCATAACTACACATTTCTGAGAAGAGGGTATGCCAAATATATTGATTGGTGTAATATTCCCCCTAAAGTTAACAATATTGATAGCAGTTTATTTATGCTGAATTGAGGATGATACTGTTTATCCTATTACCAAACAACAACAAAAAATAGATACAGATTTGGAGTAATTGAAAATATTGGAAGAAGTACTTGGAAGAAGAAGGAGTTCCCTTTGTGTATTAACAACATACTTCACACAAATGCAAAATTTGCTTTGAATGCAAATCAAATTAGAGATTTTTCATGCATCTTTCAATTCTGGCAACCCATTGCCAATCAGATAACTCGATTGCCCAGATCCCTTGAAAACTAGTCTGCAAAGACAGCCAGAATTTATTACCTGAACGAATTAAAGGCATTCTTGAACAAAACTGGTTCAAATGTATGCAACCCTTTTGATATTTTTGAAAAAGAATATCAGAAAGTATGACATAATAAAATCAACATTTACCATCCAAGAAGCATTGAAATAGATCTGCATTCAGAAAGCGTGTATATGTGGGCCAATTCATGCTCCACACACCGAAGCTCCCCGCAAAAGTGCCCGTTCATAACTTATCAGTTTTAAATCGCTTGTACCTTGAAAATTACAGGACCAATGAAGTTATAAAATTCAGGTGCATCCTGTCTTGAAAAGGGCTAGAATGTTTAGCATTACACCTTGCTGAAACAGCTAAATTTTATTTTGAATCTCGACAATGTTAGCGATTGCCTTTAAATAGGGATTTATTGACTTAATCACACTCATAGGAAATTGATTCAAAGCCAGAGCAGACATAACAGTCAAACAAAGTGCAGGTTAAATTGTCTATTTTCTGACGTTATACAGCATACAATGAATAATGGGAACTAAAAGGGGCTTTCACAATTTTACTCAGGAAATTGTTAGCGATTATTTGGTCACAATACAAATTTCACATAATGGAATGGGTCGCAAGCTGTCACACCACCAATCGTGAAAGGGGCTTTATAAAATTGAGTATTCTGAGATTTAATGAAGTTTGGAACAAATTTGAACTCTTGATTTAAACATTCCAGATCATCTCACTAGTTAGGGTCACACTTGAGAGCAAAAACCTTACGGTTTCAGAAACTATGACAGTCCTACAGAACCTTATACAGTCTAACCTTGTTATAACGAGGTCGTTGGGACCAGAGGAATTACCTCTTTATATTGAAACCTTGTTATATCAGGATCAAAATACAATAAAATACAAAGAGATGGGACCAGGAAAATTACCTTGTTATAACGAGACCTCATTATATCAGTGCTCTTTATAATGAGGTTTAACTGTATATCTCGTGAAGGCCAATTTGTACAAGTCGCCTCCTCACCTCTTTGACCAAAACAAGGCACCTTGGCGAGTTGATTAACTACGCTGAATATACAAGCTTCCATATGACTGTCATAGTTTCTGAAATAGTAAGATTTTCGCTCTAAGTGGAGGTGCTGAAGTGTAGTGGACCTGGCTCTCACCTTTCAACCAGAGGACCTCGGTTCGAGTCCCACCCATCGCGTTAATTTCCTTCAGCAAGTAATTCATCCACATTATGCCGCACTCAACCCAGGTGAGGTGAATGGGTACCTGGTAGGAATATTTATTCCTTGAAATGCCATGTGCACTGGTGTACGCTGGGCTAAAGCCAGGGTAATAATAATGCAAAAGCGCCTTGAGCACTTCGCAAAGATACATGCGCTATTAAATTGCATCTATTATTATTATTATTATTTAGTGTGAACCCAACTAACGAAGTTTGGAACAAGTTTGAACTCTTGATTTAAACATTCCAGATCACGCTGTCTGCACTCTTAACACACATACATGTAAGTGTGTCAGAGTTATGATGATTAATTAGTGTGTGTATGATGAACTTCTGATTGAAATGTCAGACAGTCAAACGGTAATCAATGATGAAAACAGTTACCAACTGAAATGTATAGATCACTTTTAGGAGAGATGGCACTTCAGATATTTAATTACTTTGCAAGCTACTAGCTGTGAAATTATTCACACAACACTGGTTTTCCAATATAGAGTATGTTTAAAGTTTATTTAAATAAAACTGACCCAGAAATTGCTTATTTATTAAAAACAAAGAAAACACAATACCTCAGTGTTCACCAGCATGCTGCCTCACATTAAAAATGAATGGGAATTCACACTTCACACGCATACAAGAAAGATATAAGCAGGAGGGGGGAATATAATCGTTCATGTTTTCATGAAGTAACGGGAGCCAGAGGGTATTGTTATCACCACAAAAAATGAGTTAAAAACCCACTGAATCGTGTCCTTCTATAGAATTAAAATGTTCTTCGATAGGATGCCCGTTGAATTGGCGCAATGTCGGGATTTCTTTGTCTTCACGCAACAATACAATATGGCTCCTGTCACTTCATGTAAACATAGATGAATTAATGGAGGGGGGATAGGCTGGGGTTTATAGGCTGCGGAGAGTTGAAGAGGATAACTTACAGTAGTTCAGACGAGCACCTGTCTCGATCAACTTGACCCTATTTGACATGCCTCACAGATCAAGTTCAACAACCCATCTACCTTCCTAACCATGTATCCCCTAACCATCCTTTAGGGAGCCATATAATAACCAGAGATGCCAACTGTTCCGGAATATGCATGAGGTGTATTTCCACACAAATTCAACCTTTTGTCACAACTGAATGGATGAAAGAATAGTTATTGTTGTCATGTTCGCTCTTACTATTGTTCAGCTGTTGCATTATTACCATTTTTAAATTTGATCTTATGCATAATCTGAAAAAGTTGGCATCTCTGCATAGGATGTTCACAACCAGGATGCAATGTGGAGGAGCAAAGAAACCAATAGAAGGAAACAAAAAATGAAGCAAACTCAACATGCAGAATAAGATAGAATGTGTGCAGTAGATGGGTGACTACTAGAGCTCTTCAAAATTCTTTTATTGGGATGGAAGGGGGTCCAAAATATGTACAAGCACACTCAACTGCAAAGCAACTAAACAATGTATCCCCGAACACCCTCTTGAGAGTCATTATTAACTGGTGTGGATTTGAATGCCAGGAACCAGGATGCAATTTGGATGAGTACAGAAACCAATGTAGTTCCTGCAAAAATCTTATAAATATGTATGATAAACTGAGACCTTGAGAGAAAATATAAAGCAATGGATGCAGAAGGGAACCACAGAGAGCGATGAAAGTTTGAAACCACCGATACCTTTGGAACTAATCAATTAGTTCAGTTAGTGGCTCTGTTCAAATAGCGTGGAGGCGTCATGGTGAAGTGGTTCTGACTCTCGCCTTTCAACCTGAGGGTCATACGTTCAAATCCACCCACGACATTAATTTCCTTTAATAGCAAAAAACATATCCTTATTGTGCTGCACTCAACCCAGGGGAGGTGAATGGGTACCAGTAGGAAGAAATTCCTTGAATGGTAGCCATGCTATCGCCAGTTAAAATGCATAGAGCGCTTAAAAACACTTTATATTAAGCGCTATAAAAATGTTATGTATTATTATTACTATCATTATCTTTGTACAGTATTTTCTTGCTCTGAACACACAGGTACTATATACACAGCACTCATCCACTTGCATAGCCCTCTGATCACCCATACCCATCTGATGAAGGCACTATCATAGGGATACATGAAACTCGTCCCTGTGTGTTCAGGGCGAGAGAACCTGCAAAGACGGGTGCTCTTAAAACACAGTACAGAGTCCTCGACTGTACTACTAATTAATTGACTTGAAAAACATTCTCAACGAGTCCTAGGTCAGAAGCTGAGCTTATTTCTATTTCCCCCTCTTTGAGAGACCTGTTACGCATAAGTCGCACAAATAGATTTTTCAGCCAAAATATGTCTGTGCTTGTAGATTTTAACCTGAAATTTCCTGCAAGTAAACATGTACGACGGCCAAAACATCCTGATTTTTTCATCCAGAAATTGCTTTCATAGATTTTCATAGAGATAGGGAACTACCCTTTTCAGCCATCAAACACACTTAAAAAGTGTCTCTCATTGGGGGTGTTAACTGCTACAAACTTGCNTATGTCTGCCAAGAGTACAAATTACAGAGGACATATTTTCTATAAAGGCTTATACCAAAGGGTCATGAGCCTTGATTCCAAGAAATAGAAATAGAAATTTATATCATTTTTGTTAATATTTTGCAACATATATTCAAGTGCATCCCTATATCTCTAAGAGTATAACAAATGTATGTCTGCCAAGAGTACAAATTACAGAGGACATATTTTCTATAAAGGCTTATACCAAAGGGTCATGAGCCTTGATTCCAAGAAATAGAAATAGAAATTTATATCATTTTTGTTAATATTTTGCAACATATATTCAAGTGCATCCCTATATCTCTAAGAGTATAACAAATGTATGTCTGCCAAGAGTACAAATTACAGAGGACATATTTTCTATAAAGGCTTATACCAAAGGGTCATGAGCCTTGATTCCAAGAAATAGAAATAGAAATTTATATCATTTTTGTTAATATTTTGCAACATATATTCAAGTGCATCCCTATATCTCTAAGAGTATAACAAATGTATGTCTGCCAAGAGTACAAATTACAGAGGACATATTTTCTATAAAGGCTTATACCAAAGGGTCATGAGCCTTGATTCCAAGAAATAGAAATAGAAATTTATATCATTTTTGTTAATATTTTGCAACATATATTCAAGTGCATCCCTATATCTCTAAGAGTATAACAAATGTATGTCTGCCAAGAGTACAAATTACAGAGGACATATTTTCTATAAAGGCTTATACCAAAGGGTCATGAGCCTTGATTCCAAGAAATAGAAATAGAAATTTATATCATTTTTGTTAATATTTTGCAACATATATTCAAGTGCATCCCTATATCTCTAAGAGTATAACAAATGTATGTCTGCCAAGAGTACAAATTACAGAGGACATATTTTCTATAAAGGCTTATACCAAAGGGTCATGAGCCTTGATTCCAAGAAATAGAAATAGAAATTTATATCATTTTTGTTAATATTTTGCAACATATATTCAAGTGCATCCCTATATCTCTAAGAGTATAACAAATGTATGTCTGCCAAGAGTACAAATTACAGAGGACATATTTTCTATAAAGGCTTATACCAAAGGGTCATGAGCCTTGATTCCAAGAAATAGAAATAGAAATTTATATCATTTTTGTTAATATTTTGCAACATATATTCAAGTGCATCCCTATATCTCTAAGAGTATAACAAATGTATGTCTGCCAAGAGTACAAATTACAGAGGACATATTTTCTATAAAGGCTTATACCAAAGGGTCATGAGCCTTGATTCCAAGAAATAGAAATAGAAATTTATATCATTTTTGTTAATATTTTGCAACATATATTCAAGTGCATCCCTATATCTCTAAGAGTATAACAAATGTATGTCTGCCAAGAGTACAAATTACAGAGGACATATTTTCTATAAAGGCTTATACCAAAGGGTCATGAGCCTTGATTCCAAGAAATAGAAATAGAAATTTATATCATTTTTGTTAATATTTTGCAACATATATTCAAGTGCATCCCTATATCTCTAAGAGTATAACAAATGTATGTCTGCCAAGAGTACAAATTACAGAGGACATATTTTCTATAAAGGCTTATACCAAAGGGTCATGAGCCTTGATTCCAAGAAATAGAAATAGAAATTTATATCATTTTTGTTAATATTTTGCAACATATATTCAAGTGCATCCCTATATCTCTAAGAGTATAACAAATGTATGTCTGCCAAGAGTACAAATTACAGAGGACATATTTTCTATAAAGGCTTATACCAAAGGGTCATGAGCCTTGATTCCAAGAAATAGAAATAGAAATTTATATCATTTTTGTTAATATTTTGCAACATATATTCAAGTGCATCCCTATATCTCTAAGAGTATAACAAATGTATGTCTGCCAAGAGTACAAATTACAGAGGACATATTTTCTATAAAGGCTTATACCAAAGGGTCATGAGCCTTGATTCCAAGAAATAGAAATAGAAATTTATATCATTTTTGTTAATATTTTGCAACATATATTCAAGTGCATCCCTATATCTCTAAGAGTATAACAAATGTATGTCTGCCAAGAGTACAAATTACAGAGGACATATTTTCTATAAAGGCTTATACCAAAGGGTCATGAGCCTTGATTCCAAGAAATAGAAATAGAAATTTATATCATTTTTGTTAATATTTTGCAACATATATTCAAGTGCATCCCTATATCTCTAAGAGTATAACAAATGTATGTCTGCCAAGAGTACAAATTACAGAGGACATATTTTCTATAAAGGCTTATACCAAAGGGTCATGAGCCTTGATTCCAAGAAATAGAAATAGAAATTTATATCATTTTTGTTAATATTTTGCAACATATATTCAAGTGCATCCCTATATCTCTAAGAGTATAACAAATGTATGTCTGCCAAGAGTACAAATTACAGAGGACATATTTTCTATAAAGGCTTATACCAAAGGGTCATGAGCCTTGATTCCAAGAAATAGAAATAGAAATTTATATCATTTTTGTTAATATTTTGCAACATATATTCAAGTGCATCCCTATATCTCTAAGAGTATAACAAATGTATGTCTGCCAAGAGTACAAATTACAGAGGACATATTTTCTATAAAGGCTTATACCAAAGGGTCATGAGCCTTGATTCCAAGAAATAGAAATAGAAATTTATATCATTTTTGTTAATATTTTGCAACATATATTCAAGTGCATCCCTATATCTCTAAGAGTATAACAAATGTATGTCTGCCAAGAGTACAAATTACAGAGGACATATTTTCTATAAAGGCTTATACCAAAGGGTCATGAGCCTTGATTCCAAGAAATAGAAATAGAAATTTATATCATTTTTGTTAATATTTTGCAACATATATTCAAGTGCATCCCTATATCTCTAAGAGTATAACAAATGTATGTCTGCCAAGAGTACAAATTACAGAGGACATATTTTCTATAAAGGCTTATACCAAAGGGTCATGAGCCTTGATTCCAAGAAATAGAAATAGAAATTTATATCATTTTTGTTAATATTTTGCAACATATATTCAAGTGCATCCCTATATCTCTAAGAGTATAACAAATGTATGTCTGCCAAGAGTACAAATTACAGAGGACATATTTTCTATAAAGGCTTATACCAAAGGGTCATGAGCCTTGATTCCAAGAAATAGAAATAGAAATTTATATCATTTTTGTTAATATTTTGCAACATATATTCAAGTGCATCCCTATATCTCTAAGAGTATAACAAATGTATGTCTGCCAAGAGTACAAATTACAGAGGACATATTTTCTATAAAGGCTTATACCAAAGGGTCATGAGCCTTGATTCCAAGAAATAGAAATAGAAATTTATATCATTTTTGTTAATATTTTGCAACATATATTCAAGTGCATCCCTATATCTCTAAGAGTATAACAAATGTATGTCTGCCAAGAGTACAAATTACAGAGGACATATTTTCTATAAAGGCTTATACCAAAGGGTCATGAGCCTTGATTCCAAGAAATAGAAATAGAAATTTATATCATTTTTGTTAATATTTTGCAACATATATTCAAGTGCATCCCTATATCTCTAAGAGTATAACAAATGTATGTCTGCCAAGAGTACAAATTACAGAGGACATATTTTCTATAAAGGCTTATACCAAAGGGTCATGAGCCTTGATTCCAAGAAATAGAAATAGAAATTTATATCATTTTTGTTAATATTTTGCAACATATATTCAAGTGCATCCCTATATCTCTAAGAGTATAACAAATGTATGTCTGCCAAGAGTACAAATTACAGAGGACATATTTTCTATAAAGGCTTATACCAAAGGGTCATGAGCCTTGATTCCAAGAAATAGAAATAGAAATTTATATCATTTTTGTTAATATTTTGCAACATATATTCAAGTGCATCCCTATATCTCTAAGAGTATAACAAATGTATGTCTGCCAAGAGTACAAATTACAGAGGACATATTTTCTATAAAGGCTTATACCAAAGGGTCATGAGCCTTGATTCCAAGAAATAGAAATAGAAATTTATATCATTTTTGTTAATATTTTGCAACATATATTCAAGTGCATCCCTATATCTCTAAGAGTATAACAAATGTATGTCTGCCAAGAGTACAAATTACAGAGGACATATTTTCTATAAAGGCTTATACCAAAGGGTCATGAGCCTTGATTCCAAGAAATAGAAATAGAAATTTATATCATTTTTGTTAATATTTTGCAACATATATTCAAGTGCATCCCTATATCTCTAAGAGTATAACAAATGTATGTCTGCCAAGAGTACAAATTACAGAGGACATATTTTCTATAAAGGCTTATACCAAAGGGTCATGAGCCTTGATTCCAAGAAATAGAAATAGAAATTTATATCATTTTTGTTAATATTTTGCAACATATATTCAAGTGCATCCCTATATCTCTAAGAGTATAACAAATGTATGTCTGCCAAGAGTACAAATTACAGAGGACATATTTTCTATAAAGGCTTATACCAAAGGGTCATGAGCCTTGATTCCAAGAAATAGAAATAGAAATTTATATCATTTTTGTTAATATTTTGCAACATATATTCAAGTGCATCCCTATATCTCTAAGAGTATAACAAATGTATGTCTGCCAAGAGTACAAATTACAGAGGACATATTTTCTATAAAGGCTTATACCAAAGGGTCATGAGCCTTGATTCCAAGAAATAGAAATAGAAATTTATATCATTTTTGTTAATATTTTGCAACATATATTCAAGTGCATCCCTATATCTCTAAGAGTATAACAAATGTATGTCTGCCAAGAGTACAAATTACAGAGGACATATTTTCTATAAAGGCTTATACCAAAGGGTCATGAGCCTTGATTCCAAGAAATAGAAATAGAAATTTATATCATTTTTGTTAATATTTTGCAACATATATTCAAGTGCATCCCTATATCTCTAAGAGTATAACAAATGTATGTCTGCCAAGAGTACAAATTACAGAGGACATATTTTCTATAAAGGCTTATACCAAAGGGTCATGAGCCTTGATTCCAAGAAATAGAAATAGAAATTTATATCATTTTTGTTAATATTTTGCAACATATATTCAAGTGCATCCCTATATCTCTAAGAGTATAACAAATGTATGTCTGCCAAGAGTACAAATTACAGAGGACATATTTTCTATAAAGGCTTATACCAAAGGGTCATGAGCCTTGATTCCAAGAAATAGAAATAGAAATTTATATCATTTTTGTTAATATTTTGCAACATATATTCAAGTGCATCCCTATATCTCTAAGAGTATAACAAATGTATGTCTGCCAAGAGTACAAATTACAGAGGACATATTTTCTATAAAGGCTTATACCAAAGGGTCATGAGCCTTGATTCCAAGAAATAGAAATAGAAATTTATATCATTTTTGTTAATATTTTGCAACATATATTCAAGTGCATCCCTATATCTCTAAGAGTATAACAAATGTATGTCTGCCAAGAGTACAAATTACAGAGGACATATTTTCTATAAAGGCTTATACCAAAGGGTCATGAGCCTTGATTCCAGATGACCTACAAATATACTTGGTAATTTGAGGGTCAAGATATTGAACTACTTATAAAATCTGTGTTTCTTGATTCTTGGTCTGACCAAATAAAGCTCTGGGTAAATAGTGTAGTTTAACTTAAGCAAACATATAATATATCTACAATATAATATTCTCATTATGTGTGTACAATAGTCGGTAGACTTGACGGAAAATGCCCCAAATCCACAAAAATAATCTAAATGTAAAGGTACATGTATGTGTACTTCTTCTATTAAGTCTTTTAACTACTTTTGACTCCTTTTAAAATGTGTGTTTCTTGATTCCCAGTCTGACCAAATAACACTCTGGGTAAATATTGTAGTTTAACTTAAGCAAACATATAATATATGTACAATATCATATTCTCATTATGTGTGTACAATACGCAAGAGTCTTGACAGAAAATCCACAAAAATAACCAGTTAAGTTTATGTGCTTCTTCTATTAAAGTCCTTTACAGTAATGTTCTTTGCATCAAATAAGTCAGAATAATGCCAATTTGATACAACTACAATTACCTAGAAAATACTTTCCTATAGCACAATGTAATGGGAAATTAAAACAACAATCACAAACTAAACAGCAAAGCAAACTGAATGCAATTAGAATATATCTCACTAATTCAAAGGTAAATGAGATGCACATGTAATGAATGACAATAGGGAATATTCTTCTAAAAACCTCATTTTTTTTTAATAAACATACGTTTTCAAACATCTATATAGTGTTACTTACATACATAACTTAAAAAGATTGTTTCTATAAATTATTCTTTCGGGTTGATTTTTTCATAGTTTTTTTTTTCTTATTTGGAGTCGATTGGTTTGAGGGATATGATTATATGGAAACCCTGAGAAATATTGCAAACCATTCACACTTATAATAGGTCTATATTAAAGTCTTACAAGGTCTACAAAGCGTGCCCAATAATTACTCTAATTTGCCGCTCCAAATGCTTACAACGAGCACGGGCAACAAACTATTGTGGTGAAGTTACTAGAGATTATGCAAATGAGATTACCCATATGATTACTTGTGATGAACAGATGTGTAATGTGTTGGAAGAAACAGACAATAGATCATCTTTGAATGGCCTCACAATCTGTCTTTTTGGCTGGTCATTTAGTCAGAAGGATTAGCTTGATAATAACACCATACAAGCTTTGAGGTTTTGTTACATTTGCATATAACTGGCATGTCCAGTTGTTCTCTATTAGGAGTTACTAACTGTAGTTGTGTTGCAAATTTATGCACATTTTTGCTAATGAGGTAGTTTTATGGTATGCGTGGTATATATGGTTATATGGAGTGGTATATAGTTGTTCTGACTCCTTTTAACAAGAGGGGCATAGGTTCGAATCCCACCCATGACCTTAATTCCCTTCAGAAAGAAATTCATCCACATTGTGCTGCACTCAACCCAGCTGAGATGAACCTGGCAGGATTATTTATTCCTTAAAATGTCATGTGTGCTGGTGTATGCTGGGCTAAAGCCAGGGTAATAATTATGCAAAGCATCTTGAGCACTCCGCAGAGTGGATATGCGTGCTATATAAATTGCATCTATTATTACTATTCCTTAAACTAGTGGTTGGGAACAAGAAACAAATTCTTATATTCACTCTTCAAAAGTATTAAAATCCAATATCCTTCTTAAATTGCTAAATTGCTAAATTGGTGTAAAAGGGGTACACGTATCAGATTTCATGAAAATTGAAACTTATGCCATATCACACATTGTTCAATTATTTTTTCCACAATGAATTATTTTTCTCAGTAAGATGCTACAGCAGACACTAAAATTTTGTGTCAAATGACATGTAGAATTTCCCATTTCTTGTTAACAATAGAATATACTTGTGAATTTATTCATGTATGAATCCAGTTACAAAATTCATAACAAAGGAATAGCCCATCAAGGGGTGTGGAAAAAATGCATGAAATAAAAAGGCCTGTCCATTACCGAACAACTCCCACACAAAATATGAATGAGGGGTTTACAGCTAGGTTACCATGGGAAAATATAAATATCTTTTGAACACAAACCAGAATCATTCAGGCTCATCAATTATTACGAGTGGTATTTGCTGTAACAAGTCTAAACCTGCTTTGTGCGCTTGTGAACTACACCTACACAAAAAACTTTTGAGAACGATCATTTAGGTTTTTACCTATTTGTTATATAAAGGTTTTCTGCACATTCAACTAAAATTGTGATGGCAAATTTCTTTCAAAACCTATCATTAGCTGTACACCTATGAATGCAAAAGAAATATTTAGAAGGGTTATTAGAATTTCTAGAAATTAGCTATTAAATGATAAAAGAGCTAAATTGCTGCATTCTGCCTTTGTTTAGATTCTACACTGCACTAAGATTGTGAAGAAAGTTATCTATTTGTCTCTCTTTTGGCCAATAGAAAAATCGAATTTACTCCAGAAATCTCAAAGATCAACATTTTTTTAAAATAAATGTAAGCACTTCTTGGCAACTTGCTATTGCATTATGCACAAAAGGTCAACATATACTGTAATACAATAAAATGCTTTTGGTAGGCCTATATATCAATGCCTATTCAATTGCAACAAACAATGCTGTTATAAACTACATCAATTTTTAGGATCTCATCTTGCTTGATGATTGACAACAAAGACATCAAAACGCAGGTACGTTGCCAATTTGATGCACCATGACAACATCTTCTGGCAAGGAGTATTCCTTTTTCTGGCCCCTCACTCTCTATGGTCTCGATGTATGCATAACCCTCATGGCATGAGTTGGAATGAGACCAAAGCTCTCCACTACGAGCAAAGTGGACAAAATCCTGGGACTAAGATAAACAACCTCCATTCAATCAGTAATAGTCAGATGGGCACAAAATAATAGTAATAATAATTATGGTGGCTACTTATATAGCGCACAGGTCCACCTTGTTGGTGCTCATGGCGCTGAAAGCTTTATACTCACTATTACCCGGCTTTAGCTGGCAACCATTACGGCGCTCCTACCGTCCCCATTTACCTCACCTGGGTCTAGTGTAGCACAACGTGGATGAATTTCTTGCAGAAGGAAATTAACCCCATCCGCCAATTAATTTCCATCCCTCTCATTCTGTAGAAAATGTTGAACATTAGTCACATGTGTGACCTCCTTTTGTTAACATAAAGCTACTGGGAAGGGTTGAATGAAGTTGTTTACTTTGTCTTAGTCCTTTATCCATCCTGCTCATAGTGTTCTACAGGCACAAAGCACTTTTCTGGAATCCATTCCACTGCGCAACAAAGGAAGCAGGGATTATAACCGCATCAAGGAGATGTAAACATAACAGCTAAATATCTACATTTTGTCAGGTTTGTGTCGACATTGTGTCTATAAAAGTGATTATACTGTTACTCATTCAAAGGTTGGTTTGCCTGTATGGTTTGACCTAGTCATGTTTACTGGTAGGTTAAGACAAAACAGAAATCTACTGACGAGTAAATATTGTTTTAAAAGTGTCAAGGTAAACAGAATCACATTTAAACTCAATTTAAACAGGCTTCATTGTTTGATGAGTATACAAAATCTGAGTTCATCATTCCTATGTAAATTCTATAGAATACGAAGTACAAAGGATACACACACAGTTTAAAAGAAATGGAAATGAGGGATAAATCTCAAGAGATATATTGCTGAATTCTAAGCAGAAAGGAATTAAGAGTAAAACAGGACCAAATATACAATTCTGTGGAATACTAAATACAATATTAGAGGTAGATGTATTTTAAGCAGAAAAAATAAAGAGCAAGCCCAAAATGAATAGAAAAACACAATAATGACCAAATGTTTTATAATACCAAGTGTACAAGAAGTAGATATGACAAATGAATTTTGAGGGACATATTCTTTAACAATTCTTTAATAAAGGTAGATGGATTTTAGGCAGAAAAGAAATGAACAATGGTGAAGGAGGAAAGAGGGAAGAAATGGAGAAAGATAGAATCTTGGGTGAAGGATAGACCACCAGAGGAGGGAAAGAGGGAGAGACATTGAGAGAGAAACAAGATAGACAGACACACAACTTTATTACAAGACAGAATAAAATAAAGGAGACAGAATCAAAGAAAAATAACAGCTTAAAATATGTATAGCACTTGTAGATCAGCAGAAAGTGGAATAGAGAGACAAGATGACCTAAAATGCTCCCAATTGCATTGTCGAATTCGGAAATAGCAGGGAAGTTCCTTTTTTGGAAACATGCCATCAATTTGCTCAGCAAGAATCCATTTTCAACCAGACAAAGAAGAGAATTCCATTATATACCATTGTATACATCGAGACATGCTGGGACAAATCTCAATCCACTTATATATTATTTTCATTTTTCTTCCTGTGTGTATCTTTGGTTCTTTGTCCCACTGAACAAAGATTGAATTGCAGAATTTTAAGATTCATTTGTAAACTAGAGAGTACAAGGTCATGTTTACAATGTGAATAGTTCACTTCCTGTATGTAAATTACCAGCAGAATTTCTTTGAAATAATATCTTCATCCTTCAAATATAAAGTCACAATAACATTATTCTTTTAAAGATATTGTCACACAGTGAGATTTTTTATTTAAAAAATTCTCAAATCAAGATGTGTGACCTAGATGTTATTTTATTTACATGGATGAAAAACAACAAAGAATGCAAAAAAAGAAGGAAATTATACAGACACCAGCAAGATATCTATGAAAATTGAATAAAGCTTTCACTGTTGCTATATTACTGCAGTGTGCCTATGTAGGTGATATTTCTAATTTTACTGTTTTAAGCACTAAATGTTGATTTTGAAGTCTAATACTTTTGCAGCTTAGTTTATGTACATTATCAATCATTTAGATGGCATTTAGAATCTGGCAGGGTTTTTTTTAAAGATCAAAAAGATGAATTCTAACGATTCAGGTCCTGAACATAAATCTATGTTTAGGATCTGAATTATTAGAAAGAACAGCCATCCAACAATAGCTGTATCATGGAATATCAAACAAATATGTGGAAAATCAAACATGTGAGTTACATCACTAATGTGCACTAATCCAGACAAAAATGAGAAGTTTATTCTAGGTTAAATAGCATGTGATATTTGTAATATGAAATTTGTCAAGTATTCAATATCTTGTCAGTTACTCTCATGGGGGGGGGGGGGGGTGTTATTCATTTTCTAAACAATCGACAACATAGTACAAAAAACTTCCAATGATACTTAATAAACTTTGAACGGCTATTGATTTTTTTTTCCAAAATAAGAATAAAAATGTAACTATTTTTGTTCCTATTAGAAGAGTATACATATATATGTTAATATATGAAAGATAATGAATCACACTGTGAAGACTGGGGCAAAGTAAATAACTTTATTCAAGCATTTACAACTGCTTCATGTTCACAAAAGACAAAAAACCCAGGTGCAACTCTTGTTCAACATTTTTCCACAGAAAAAGATGGATGGAAATTTCCTTTGTGTCCATCTAGCTGTTGTGCATGCTTGAATCATAGAGATATAAAACAGTATCTCTAAGATGCTTGAATGGTGGTTGTTTACTCTATGCCAGGCCTTTGTCTCCTCTTCTAACTGGCAATAACTTTCATTTTAACAACGCTTTCGGCAATGCCACCAGGATCATTTACATGGAGATCAAATTCCAAACACATTTCCTTAAAATTTCAGGGTACATCCACACAATAGACAATGAACAAGATCACTGACATATGATGAATAATATCCAGGAGGGGAAAGAGGATGAAAATATGAACAATATAATACTTTTGCTGGTACACAAGGGTTTCTCTGCATATCAGCTGTAAAATTGTAATCTGATCCTTTTATGATTGACTTATTTGCTCTTGAGAGAAAAACAAAACAATATGGCAATACAATTTGACATAGACCTTTGTAAATGAGATTCAGGTTATATAAACAATGGGTATCTGGGGTATGAAATCACTCTAACTTATACCTGTAGAAAAAAAAGTTTGTTTCATAATCAAGCATTTATGCAGTACTTCGTTTGTTTAGCTTTTGTGCTTATCACTATGAATTGACCTATCTATCTCTTCCTTTCTATATCTTTCTCTATAGATACAGGTATATGTAGATTGATTAATCAAACAATTGACCAATTGACCAATTGACCAATTGATAATAAATATGCAGTTTGTGAGTTAATAGGGATATAAAATATCATTGGACTGAGAATAAACATGGTCCGACACAATAATTATTTTGCATCATTTTTCTACTGATAGGCATGCAACAGAGTGGCCTGAAAAACGGGAAACCATATAGGGTCGCAATCACTGGTTGTTTATCACTCTATCTACAATCATCGTTTAATATGTAAACAGAAAACAACCAAGAAATGTTAGGCTACAAAACGAGTCGTACGATTACCCCCCCCCCCCCCCCATTATCACATACTGTCCTTAGCTAATTATCCCAACCATTTTCCAAAAAGAGAGTGCATGCTGGATACAATTTAGAAATTGGCATTTATGCATGCTCTTATTTCCAAGCAATGACATGCTCATTTTGGCCTAAAATTACAAAATAGGGTCACAGTTATAAGTTATTTATCAGCCCATCTAGAATCATATTTGAAAAAGGAAAATAGATCTTTGGCTTTTAATATATCTAAACAGAAAACAGCAACGAGATGTTAGACCACCAAACGAGTCATACCATTACCCCTGTTATCACATACTGTCCTTAGCTAATTATCCCAACCACCTAATAACGAAAGGATTTCCTGTCCGAGGTCCGAGGTCCACAGATTTAGCTTTTGTTATGCTTTGTCTAGTCCATTACATGCATGCACTGTGAAACCAACGGACAAAGAAATTGGACAAAGTAAAGAAAGTCCCAGTTAAGCCTTCAAAATGTGGGCAATTAACTTTGCTGTTATTTGGCAAACATGTACAATGCCTGCTCTACACACCTTTGCAGAATACTTTGAACATTATAAAAAAAAAATACAGGGTTGTGTTTCATGAATCTGTTTGTGGAGGTACGAACGACTGAACGACTCTACGGACGACTGGTGACCCATTCTTGCATTCAATGACATCGACACTGTACACTGTTGATGAGGTAGCACTAAAGAAAGAGTCATCAGTTGTAGAGATCGCACATACCTCTATGAACAGCTTTATGAAATATGACCCAGGGAAGGAATTCCTATGTGTGCTACATACAGCCACAGTGAATGCTTGAATGGGGATTCATTCATTTTGTCCAACTTCTGTACTGTTTGATTTCAGAGTGATAGCTCTGGCAGTAAATTGATCTGTATTGATCTGTCAAACATTTGCTGGAAAACATATGTTGGAAAATATAGTGCCTACTCAGCAATAACAACAGCAGTATCAGTAGCAATAGATGGTTGAACAATTTAAGAAATATTGATGCTACACTGTGCATTTGAATAATGATAGCATTGAAATCGAAAATACATAAATACAAAATTGTTCAAAAACAGGAGAATTTGCAGGGGAGCTATAAATCGTTCTCCTATAGGTTCCGATGGAGAATCTTAGGGGAGCTAGATAAGGTCTTTATTTAGCATAGTTGGGACTACAAGGGGCTTTTTAAATCACTCCTCAAAAAAGCTTTCGGGGGGATCTTTAGGAGGGCAGTTGCTCTCATTCCCTTAAATTTTGGTCCCTGAAATAATGATAGTTTCAATGCATCATTTTCATTGAGATTATTAAAATATAGTGGGCTTCTGGGGTCCCCTTTCTCTTTACTTCACTACAAAGTATTAATTACCTTCAACATGCATTTCAGGTCAACAGAATGGGTAGGCTTACACCTACATGTTACAGAATGATGGATCCATTTATTTAACCCAGTGGACATATTGGTTGTCTAGCATATCACACTAATGGGGTGTTGCTCAAAATCAACTGCAAATCAACTGCAACTTTGCAAATTGTAACGCGCATTTTCATTCGCGCACGGTATGCGCATTTAACAAGACGCGTATAAAACAATGATTTTGATTGGCGCGTTCCGATCAATTGCAACTTTTGAGCAACACCCCGTAAGTGGCAGAGTATGATTGATACTCTCCAGGCCCTTCTCACAAGCTCAGCTTCTATCTGGGTCCTAAAACCACTCATTGTTTGATATACTTTTAATCATACTGTGTTTCTTCATGACATGGTATTGTTTGTCAAAATTATATCATATATTGATGGTTTTGAATAAATGAACTTGAACTCTGTGTTTCACCAAATCGTTCTCAAAGTTACGAACGACTTTAAGAGAGACTGGAGTGTGTTCAAAAGTGTATCAAATACGCATTAAATTCTCGACCAATCAGCACAAGAACTGATAGCAGTCATGTATGAAGTAAATTTTTAAGTCTTTCATAACTTTGTGAAACATTGCCAAGGCCTGATATATTCCGCACTTGGCATATGTAACTCGCTTGAATATAAAATTCACTTACTGAATTGAATATTTGTTTCGTACAATAAATATATAGAATGCTACAACAGAAATTCACAAAAAGCATCAGTGTGCCATGAAGATAAAGTAACCAAGCATTTCCAAACTTCTTTTTATGAAGTTCAAAGAAAAATTATATGGAAAAGGGAAAATAGCAGTTGGGTTATAATACTGTCTTTGAATACCCTTCGAAAAATACAAAAATAAAATGCCTTGAGACAGTCTATAATCATGTGATTTCTGAGTATTTGAATGAAAAATGATCATGTGACTCAATAAACCCCATGTTCTGTAAATGTGTGCTAATTTGGTATTCACATCGCTTCCTGTACCCATTCTCTCGCTCTGTCCTCTATTTGGATTTGAGTCTGCCCTTTTTTTTCTCTCCTCTATCTCTCTTTGTCTATGAATTTATCCCTTCCTCAATCATCCTGAGTTTAGGATGTTGGAATCTTGCATTCCTGCCTCCCAAATCTCCATCCCATTTTCCCTCCTCCACCCCCTCTCTATCTGTCTTTCTTTCTTTCTTTCTTTCCTTCTTTCCTTCTTTCTTTCTTTCTTTCTTTCTTTTTTTTTTCTTTCTCTTTCTCTCTCTCTTGCTATCTCTTTATGAATCTATTCCAATTCTCTTTCTGGAATGTTGAAAACTTACATTCTGCCTCCGAAATCTCTATCCGTATCTCCTCTTCTTCCCCGCTGTCTCTCTCTCTCTCTCTCTCTCTCTGTCTCTCTGTCTCTCTCTTGCTCTCTCTCTCTCTCCCTCATTGCAATTCTTCTTTTTTGCACTCATCCTCGATATGCTTGTCTGTCCTTCTCTGACAATCTCCTGTTAAGCAACATTAATCCTTCAAAAGGCATTTATGACAATCTTTAACGGGGTAATAAGAGGGGAACGATCTGAATACCCATTTTTGTCACTTAGGAAATGATCAGTTTCCTTATCTTTGTGATATGAAAAAACAAAGGCAGGATATAGAGTCTGAATATGGCGTCATTACGAGTAACCAATACCTTAACCTGCGGAAACAGTCTTTCTGATTAAATCCCTGGAGTAACAGAATTTCCTTGTACCTT